>MU280241.1:0-226902 GCA_022385635.1 Xylaria scruposa | reverse complement strand
AAATAATTATATAATTATTATTAATTTTATTATATATATATAATTAAATATAAAAAAAAAATAAATATTATATATTTATTAAATATTTTAATAAAGATTAAATTATTATAATTATAATATTATTTATTTAATATATAAATAAAATGTTTTATAAATAAAATATATTTAAGTTATATTTATTATAAATTATTATTATTATTTTAAAATATTATTTAAAATATTAATTTATAATAAAATATATAAAATTAATTTTAATAAATAAAAAATATTAATATTAATATTAATATTAATATTAATATTAATAATTATAATTAATATTAAATTATATAATATATTATAATATTATAATTTAATATAATAGTTTAATTTTTATTAAAATGTTTAATAAATATATAATGCTTGCTTTTTTTTTATATTTAATTATATATATATAATAAAATTAATAATAATTATATAATTATTTAATGACCATTATTTATAATATTATTAAAATTATCTTATATAGCTAGTCTACGTAATAACTTGGAAGCGCAGCTTTAAACCTTTAGCTGGCGCACGTATTAAGCTAAACTTTCTTTTATTATTTGCTAGCGTTTAAAGGTTAAACTTTAATAAAAAAAGTAGCTGTTTTAAGCTCGCTAACTAAACCTTATTAAATATAACATATATACTTAAATTTAAATAAAATATTATAAAAATAAAAAATAAGCAAAGGCTTTATAAAGTAGTTATTTTTTTAACTTTTTATTATTGTTATTATAATTACACTTTTATTATTATTATATCCTTTATTATAATTAATATAAAAATCCCTTTTAATAATTTTTTCGAGTATTATTTCGGCTTAAAAAAAAAAACCTATTACTACTACATTTAATTATAACAAGCCTTAAAAACATAGCTTTAAATAAGGTTATTTTTAAATTATTAATAATAATTAAAAAAATTAAAACATAAAATATTTATATAAATTATATATTTATTATTAATAAAATTTAATTTATTATTATATATAACTTTATATATTTTAATAATTTTTAATATTTAAAAATTATTAATAAAATTATAAAAAATTATTAAATAAAAAAAAAATAAATATTTTTAAAGCTAAAATTAATAATATTAAAAAAATAATCTTTATTAAAATATTTTAAGAAATTAATAAATAAAAAAATTAGTTAATTTATTATATAATAATAAGTTAAATGGTTTAATAGCTACGGCTTAAAACAAAAACGCAACGGAGGCGTTTTTACGGCTGCTAAGGCTTAATTAAAAGGCTTGATTAAAAGGCTTAATTAAAGGGCTTAATTAAAAGGCATAAATTAAAGGACGTGGATTAAAAAACGTTGTTGTTATAATTTCTAGCGTTTTAGTTATTATTATATTATAAACTTAATACGATTAATAAAGGCGTTAAAAGCGTTATTAATAATTATAGCTTAATAAAAAGCTAGGTTAAGTAGTTAATTAATAATAAATTATTTAATTATATTATTAAATTATATAAAATATAAATTACTAAGTGATTATAAATAAGCTAAAGCTTATATTATAATTTAATATAATTAATAATAATAATATTATATTTTAAACATTATTAAAAATAAATAAAGTTTTAAATAAATAAATTTATTTATTATTTTAAATTTATAATATTTATTATAATATTTTATTATATAAATATTATTATAATATTTATTAATAATTATTAAAAATTTTATTAATTTTTAATAAAATTTAAAATAATTATAAATATTTTTAAAATTATATAATAAAATAATATATAATTATTTATTTATTATTAAAAATTAATTTTTTAAATTAATAAATGTTTTTATAGCTTATTTTTTAACGTTTTTAAGCTTAAAAATATATTAAATAATTAAAAAAATTAGCTTTAAGTTTTAAAATAATTTAATAAATTTATTATTATTAAATAACTTTAATATTTTTAATATTATAAAATATAATATAATAATATATATAATATTTTATTTTTATATTTAAAAACTAAATTAAATTTTAATTTATTAAATATAAAAAATATATTATTTTTTAAAAATTTTTAAAATATATGTTTTTATATTTATTAATATTAAGTTTTTTAATTTATTAATTAAAATAAAATAATATTAATTAATTTTAAAAATAAAGTTATTTTAATTAATTATTATAATAATATAATATTTTTTAAATAATATATAAGCTTTTAAAATTATTTTATTTATTAATAATTTAATTATTTTTAAAAAATTAATTTTAATTAAAAATATTAATAATATTATTTATTATAATTAAAAAAATATAAATTTAATAATAAAATTAATAATAAAATTATTTAAATAATTAAAACTTTTAAAAGTTTTAAAAACTATAAAATTAATAATAATAATTATAAAAATATTAGTTTTAATATTAATTATTTATTTATATTATTAATATATAAAAGTTTTTTTTTTAGTTTTTTTTTTATTAATTTAAAGCTAGTTTTTAATTTATTATTTTTTTTAAAAATAATAATTTTTTTAATAATAATAATATTATAAAAACTATTATTATATATATTAATATTTTTAATAGTTTTTATAACTTTTTTAAACTTTTTTTTATTTTTTAAAAATATTTTTTATAATAATATTTTAATTTTTTTATTAATTAAATTATTAAATTATATAAAAATAAAACTAAATTTTATTTAATTAAACAAATATAATTAAATATAATTTAATTAATTTTTATTTTATAAAATTAATTAAAATAAATAATATAATAAATTAAATAATTACGGGTAATGGGCTGCGCCCCACTAGACCCGCAATAATCTGCAGCAGGGGCTTCGTGGGCCAGCAGGCCACTGCTGCCTGCAAGCCACTACGGCTGTGTATATTACACGCACAAAATTTGCCCCGCGAATTCTGCTGCTTTTATTTTTTACTTATAGATTTCTTTATAATATAGCACTTATTATTAAAGCCTTGTCTTTTTATAATATAAAGCGTGATATAAATAAAAATATAAATAATAATAATAATAAAAATAATAATAATAAAAAATAAATAAACATTAAAAATAATATTATTAATGTTTTAAATATTAATATATTATAATTACTTATAATATTAATAAATAAATAGTTTTTAAAGTATAAATATATGTTTATAAAGATTTAATAATAATTTAACAGCTTTTATAGCTTTTAAAGTGTTAAACGTTATAATAAAAGTTATAAAAGCGAATAATTTAAGCATTAATATACCTTTATTATTAAAAAAATAATTTACTTAAAGAAAAAAAAAAACAAAAGTTAAAAGTATTTATAAATATAAATAAATATATATAAAATTTATAAGCTGTTAAATACTTTTTATAGCCGAAGCAATAAATATAAATATTATTTATTATTTTTATATATAATATAATAATTATTTAATTTAGCTGTAAGCATTAGCTTTATATATTAACCACTTATAAACCTTTAAAGCTATAATAATCCTTTTTTTATAAAAAAACTCGGCCTGAGTTTTTTATATATATATAAGGCTTTAAATTATAAGTTCGTTAAATTTACTTATATAAAAAATTAAATAATAAGTTTTTTTAATTAATATTTTTAAGATTAAAAGGTTTTTTTTAATATATAATAATTAATTAATTTTTAAAGCTTTTTATATCTTTGTTTTTTTTTTAATTAAGTTAATAATTAATTAATTAAAATTAATTCGTTTAATTAATGTTTAAATATTAACGTTTATATATTTTTTTTTTTATTTTTTATAATCTTGTACTTATAAGCTAATTATTATTTTTATGTTTAAGTTTAAATTTCTTTTTTTTTATAGCTTATATTTATTTATTTAAGCGTAAAAGCGGTTTTATAACTTTTAAGTTTTTATTATAATATTTTTTAATTTTAATTAAAATTTTTTTTAAATTTATAATTAAATATTATTTATTATTATATTTTTAACTTTTTTAAACAACCTTATAATAAAGCTTATAATATTAAATTTATAAAAACAAGATTTTTTTTATTTTTTATTTTTTTTTGCTTAAATTTAAATTTATAATTTTATTATTTAATTTTTTATATTTTTACTTTAATAAAAAGTTGTTTAAATATTTATATAATTAATCCGTATAAAATTATTAGCTTTTATGTTAATTATTAAATAATTTTAACTTAAAAGTATTAAGATTTTTTAGTTATATTTTAAGGATTTTATAATAATTTTTTATTATAAAGTAATTTAAATTTTTATTAGGTTAGTTTATTTGCTTTTTTTTTTTTTATAAAATATAAACATAATTTTTAATTATAAAATCTAGGTTATAATAATATTTATTAGTTTAAATAATTATTTTTTGTTATGTTTTTTTAATTTATTATTAAATAATTTTAATATATTTACATGTTTATTATATAAATATTTAAGCTTTTTTACGATTTAATTTTTTAATTATTAAATAATCCGTTAAAGTTATAGTTTTTGTTTTAAATTTTTAATTAAAAAACATTTTTATAAGTTAGCTTATAAGCACTTTTTAAAGCAATAATCCTTTTAATAATTTATAAAATAAAAATGCTTAAATAATATTTAAAGCAAGTAATATTTTTAATTAATTTTTTTAAAAATAATTAATAAATAATTATAAATATTAATTTATTTATTAATATATAATTTTTATTTAGTTTATAATTTATTTATATTTTATAAAAAAAAAATCTAGCTTTATATTATAAATTTTTAAAAGTTTATTTATAAAATTAATAATAAATTATAATTTTTAATTATTAATAAATAATTTTAATTAATTAAAAATATAATATAATTTATTATAATATATTTTAATTATTATATAAACTATAATTATATTTTTATAAATAATTATTTATAATATTTTTATTAATTTATTAATTATATAAAACATTATATTATTTTTGTTTTTATTTAAAAAAAAACTTTTAAAATTAATTATTATATATTATTAAAAGTATTTAAGTATTTTTAATAATATAAATTTTTTAAAAGTTTTATTATAAAATATTTTAAATAATTAACAAGTATAATTAATAATATATTACTTAATATTATTATATAAGCTAAGTTATTAATACTTTTTAATAAGTATATATTTTGTTTTACCCCGCTTTAAATATATAATAATTAAATAAAAGTATATTTTTTTAATAATATAAATATAAAAATAGTTTATATTAAGTATTATTAATTTTTTTTTATATAAAAACAAGTTATTAAATATTATTTAATTAAAATAAGTATTAGTTTATGTTTATATTTAAAGTTTATTAAAACTAACGTTTTTTTAATTAATTTTTAATAATATATTTATTAATATTATATTTAATAATATTAATAATATAAAGTTTTTTAAAATATATATTTTAATAAAATTATTATTTAAGTTATATTATTTAATAAGTTTAAAAAACGTTATTATATGCTGTTTATTATACTTTTATTTTTATATTTTTAAATTTTTAATTAGTTATAATAATATATTTATAATAATGTTTTTAGTTTTTAAGTAATAAATAATAATAAAATTATAATATATAATAAGTTTGGCTTATTTTATTTATTTTAAGTTTAATATTTTTTTTATATTAAAGTATTTTAAAGTTATATAATTAATAATTATTATAAAAAAATATTAATATTATAATTTAATTAATTTTATTTATTAATATAATAACTTTTTAATTATTATAAATATTTTTTTATTATAAATATTATAATTTAATTTAATATTATATAATATTTTTTAAAAAAAAACTATTAGTTTTTATAAGTTATTAAGCTTATTATGCTAGGTTAATATTTTTATAACAACTTTATTTAAAGCATTTATTTTTATTTAGGTTTTTATATTATATAAAAAATATTATAATATAAGTGCGCTTATTAAAGCTTTATATAAATAATTAAAGGCGTTTTAATAAGCTTTTATTTATAATAAATTAAAACTTATATATGTTAAGTTAATTAAAAGTTTAATAATTTAATTATATTATTTAATAAAATAATAATAAAAGTTATAAAAACTTAAAAAAAAACAAATTTTTTATAATTATATTTTATTTTTATTTATTAATAACTGTTAATAATAAATAATTTTTACCTTGTTTAAATTAACCTTAATATTATTTATTTTTATAATAAAGCTTAAAAACTTAATTTTTTTTATATAAAACTTATATTTTTTTAAATTAACTTATAATTTAATTTTTTATAAACGGGTTAACATTTTATTTATATATTTTTTATATTTAAATTTATTATTAAAATAAATAAAAATATTATTAATATATATTATATAAAATATATTTAAATAATTTTTTAAAATATTATTAATAAATTATTAAAAAATAAAAAAAGTATTAGTTAATTTAAAAAATATTATTTTATATTAATAAATATTATAATAAGTTTTAAAAATAATTAAACTTTTATTACTTTTTATAATATAAACTTAATAAAAAGCTTATTAAATATTAATCTTAATATAATATTTAGTTTTAAAAAGTTAAAATAATATTTTTTTTATTAATAATAACAGGTATTTATTTTTTTATATAATTTTGTTTAATTTTTAATAATTTATATAAAACTTAAATAATTTATTATTTTTTAAAATAAATAAAACTAGTATTATTTATAATATATTAATTAGTTTAATAAATTTTTTAAATAAATTTTTTTATATATATTTTTTATAAACTTTTATTTTTTTTAAAAACATTTTATATAAAACGTTATAATTTAATAATTTTAAAGGATTATTTATAATAATATAATAATTAATTTTTAATTATTTTAATAATAGCTTGTTTAATATTATTTTATTAAAAATATTAAAATACTTATAATATTATTTTAATATTATATTATATATTTTTTTATATAATTTTTTTTATTTTTAATAAGCTTTTTTTATTTTTTTTATATAATAATTTATTTAATATTATAAAAGCTTATAATATTATAAATAATTATGTTTAGTTTATAAATTATAATAATAAACGTTATAATATTAATAATTATAATTTATATTAATTAATATTTATATTATTTTATAACGTTTTAATATAATATATATAGTTTTTATATATTATATAATATTTTATTTCGTAAATAATTAATAGCTTTTATATAAAGTGTACTTTTAATTAAAAGTTTATAATTATTTTTATTTAAGATTTTTTATATATAATTAACCTTTTATTAAATTTAATTAACGTTTATATTAAAATTAGCTTATAAAGGTTATAAAATATATATAAGCTTACGGGGTTTTTTAAAAGCGGGGGTTTATTAAGGCCTTTTTTTTTTTTTTTTTTTTTTAACTTTTTAATCTTGTTAAAAATTTAATTAATCGTTTTAAATAGTTTAATAAATTATACGTTTTTTTTTATTTTTAAACATATTACTAGCTTTTTTTAATTTTTGTTGTTTTTATTAAAAAGTTAAGCCTTTTTTACTTTAAGCACGTTTTTTATTATTAAGAATTAATAATTAATTAATAGCGCGCTTTTTATTATATAATGTTTTTAGCTTAAGCGCTTATTATGTTTACGCTTATTTTTTAAGTTTATTATTTATTTATAACAAGTTATATTTATTTAATATTTAAAATTAATAATAAAAATACTAGCTATATTTATTAATATATTTTTTATATAATATTTTAATTTTTAATTATTTAAAAATAATAATTTTTTTTATTAATTATTAATTAATAAGTTATAATATTTAAAAAAAATTTTATTAATAATTATATTATGTTTTATATTAATAATTAATATTAATATATTTTAAATAATACGCTTTTAAATATAAAAATAAAGCTTAAAAGTTATATTTATTATTTATATTATTTTATTATTATATTTAGCTATTATATTTAGTTTAAAACTTATTAATTATTTTAATTATAAAAATTATATTATTTTTATAATAAAGTTTATATTAATAAAAAAATATATATTTATTTTTATATTAAATAATAATTTTATAATTAAAATAAGTTTATTATTTATTATTATATATTTTATAAATAAAAAGTTTTTATTTAAAAATTTTTTTAAAAAATTAAATAATATTTTTTTATATTATTTTATATTTAATATTAATATTTTTATTAATTTAAAAAAAAAGTTTAGTTGTTTTAAACGTTGTTTTTTAACGGCTTATTTTTTTAAAAAGCATTACTTATAAATTAACTAATTATTTTATTAATTTAAATAATGTTTAAATAATTATAGTTTTTTTTATAAAAATATTTATTGTTTTAATATTTTAACTTATAATAAATAAAGCATTAACCTTTTATAATTAATATTTTTATTTAATTAAAGGTAAATTAAACATAAACTTTATATTTATTAATAATTATATTTATAAAATTAATGTTATAATAATTTAAATAATTATTTATATTATTATTACTTAAGCTTATTAAATAATTAATAATATTTGCTTAACTTTTTATAAGGTTAAATATGTTTTTATTTAAACTTTTATTAATAATATTAACATTATTATTACTTTTATTATTTTTTTTTTTTTTTTTTAAGTTTTTAAAACAAAAAAATATTTATATTATTAATAATTATATATATATATTTATTTATAATATTTAAAATAATTTACTTTATTATTATATAATTTAATTATTAATAATTTATTTAAACGTTTTAATAATTTATTATATAAGTTTTATTTATAATCTTTTTAATTTATATAAGCTTAGCTTACTTATTAAGCGAAAATAATATTAAAAGTTTAAAACTTTTTATTATTTTTTATTTTAAAGTTTTAATATTTAATATATATATTTTTATATTTATTAAAGTTATAATAATAAATATATAAATAATTTAATATAATATTAATAATTTTTAAAAATAATTTTTTATTATATTTATTAATAATAAAAAATAAAATATTATTTAATAATTTAACTTTAATTTTTATTATTATTATAAGTTATTTTAAATAAAAAACTATATTATAATAAAAACTTTTTTAATTATCTTTTTTTTTACTTATAAAAGTTACTTTATTATAATTATTATTATTTTTAAAGAGATATAAACTAAGGGCGAATGTTTTATTTTATTAAATTTATTAAAAATTTATATATTATATTAATTATTATTAGCTGTTAATATAACTATAACAGCTTATTTATAATTATATCACGCCCGGCGTAATAATAATAACTTATTAAAAATAATATATATAATAAATTTAATTATAAATATATAATTATGTTTTTATAGTTACAAGGGTTAATAAATAAATAAGTTAAGTCCGCTTTTTAAACAAGGTTATTTGTTGTTTATTAAACTACCTGTTATTAAAATTACGGCTTAGTTATTTAATTATAGTTTATTTATTTGTTTAAATATAAAATAAAATATTATTTAATATGCTTTTTTTTATATAACTTATAATATAAATAATTTTATTTTTTTTATTATTATAATAATTAAAGTTTTTATTTAATTTATTTTTTAAAAATATTAATTAATATTTAAATTAAACTTTAAGCTTATTTGTTTTTAGTTTATTATTAATAAAAATAAAAAGATTTTTAAATTTTATAAATTATTTAAAACTATTTTTTTTAGTTATAAAAAAAAAAAAGTTCTTTTATAATTTTTAATAACGTTTTTTTTATAAAAAGGTAATAATGTTAAATTAAGTATAAAACCCAGGAAAAAAACTAAAAATAAAACTAGCTACTTATTTATTAATTTTATAAGCTAAATAATCTTGCCTTTTAAGTTATTATTTTTAAATTTAAATTATTAAACTTTAACTTTTTAAATTTTAAATAATTTTTTTATAGTTGTTTTATAAACTTTTTTAGCTTTAAATTTTTATAAAGTTATAAAAAAGTTTTTAATACGCGTTATAATTTATTTAATATAAATATTAATATTAATTATAATAATATTTAAAATATTAATTATTTTATTTAAATTTTAAAGCATATTTTATATTATTAACATAAAAAAAAACTAATACTTAAACTTTAAATATATAGCTTTTAAGTGCTTTTTAATTATTTAAATAAACTAAACAGTTATTAAAAATATATTAAAAATAAAAAAAGTAATTTTTTTTTTATTAATTTAAATAATAAAAAAATAAGCTAGTTTTTTTTAAATAATAAAATGCTTAATTAATATAATTAATTAAAATATAATATTTTTAAAAAACTTTTTATAATTAATTAAATATTATTATTTATTAATAATTAGTTTAATATATTTTATTTAATAATTAATTGTTTTATTAAGTTATAAGGTTTTTTTTTTATTTAAGTATTTTTTAATATAATATTTTTTATTATTTTTATTTAAAGTAATTATTTATTAATTTTATTTTTATTTATATTACTGCTTAATTAAATGTTAATAAATAATTAATAATTATTAATATAACTTATTACTTTTTTTAAAACATAAATTAATATAAAGTACTAGCTTTTTAATATAATTAAAATAAAAAAACACTTGTTTTTTTATTTTTTTTAGTTTAAAAAATAAAAGGTTTTTTTAAATTATATTTAAAATTTATTAAATATTTTAATTAATTATTTTTATTTAATTTTGTTTTTTTTTAAAAAATTTATTATTTTTTTAAATATTTAATATAATAAAGTAAATTATTATAATAAAAGCTATAAAGGTAAATAATTTAAACATTAATATACTTTTATTATTAAGAAAATAATTTACTTAAAAAAAAAAAAAGCAAAAGTTAAAAGTACTTATAAATATAAGCAAATATATATAAAATTTATAGGTTATTAAGTATTTTTTACGGCTAAAGCAATAAATGTGAATATTATTTACTACTTTTACACATAATATAATAATTGCTTAATTCAGCCGCAAGCACCAGCCTTACGCACTAGCTACTCATAAACCTTTAAGGCTATAACAAGCGCGTTTTATAAAGCTTTTTAAAGTATATAAGCTATTAATTATAAAAAAATAATAATTTTATATATTTTAATATTAAAAACGTTATAATTATAATATTATTAAATATATATAAATAAAAAAACTAATTATTAATAAGATTCTAAAATTTAAGTGTAAGCGCTTAATATTTTTGGGGTAAGGCACGATATTTTGATTCGAAACGATAATATCTTGCTCATTAGTGGAGTATCTATTCATACCTTATAGATGCCTAAGCACGCCTAACAAGACTCCCGTTCAAGCACATTCATTTTATTGTTCCCACTTAAACAGCTAAACTGATGATGAGGAAGAGGAAGAATGTTTTGATATGTATACTTCTGTTGAGCATGCCCTTACCGTTAAAAGAAAAGAAATAGGTAAATCGAAGCGAGTTGGTGAAGAATGTGGGTTAAACATAGATAAGGGGCTAATCTAAATACGCGTAAGATCTTTTTGGAATCAGTCCAAAGCTCAGTCTTTCTACATGGACGTTTCCTTCCCACTGTAGTTGACACAATTTTAGGTTTATGATAAGAGCACAGGACCTTTCCCCTTGCAGCCAATCAATTCGTTGTGTTCCAAGCATTTGACGCTCCTTGCTCAAGTCGCCGAGTCTGCTCCGTACACAAGTAAGAGAGTAGATGTAACGTCACTATGCCGAGTCGTCCAGCATCTATATCACGCGCTATTCAGCTACATTATAACTTATTTATCTGGACAGTTTTTATCTATTCGTTTCACCCCACTACCTATCGCAGTCCTTCTCACGTGTGCCAACAAACTAGGTCCTGATCCGAGGTATAGTAAAGTCATACGGGTGCAAGCTCCTGCACGAGACTCTTACCTGTATTTGCCTAATCTGATCTTGAAAGACAGCAACACGAAACAGACGCTAGCAACGAAAAGCGAGGAGTCGGTAAGTGTACGTGAAACCATTTAGGTTCATAGACTCTGAATCTTCCAGTTTGCCAGAAAGAAAGCAGGGTCCTAACGGCCCCTGAAGCCATAGCCCCAAGCCCTTGCTATAGTCATAGATTCAAGTTGAATAAGATGACGTCGGCAGACAACGAGACCCAAAGGTTTCCCTATATCAGTGACGGCAACATGACCGAGGGGATCAACAAAGTGAATGGTATTAAGGAGCACAAGTCAAGAACCATCCATGTCCCAGACCTCTTTGGAGGTATCCTAGCAGGAGTCCCAGTCGAGAATCCATTAGAATCAACGATTGGTTTGGCATCTGAAGAATGGACTAAGAAGTATGTTCACCCTATTGATCTTCCAAGTCGATACTAGCATTCGAATAGGCTCATAAATATGGATCCTAAAGCAGCCAAAGTACTGACTCAGGCCAACTTCGCTTATCTCATCAGTTTGGCTGCCCCTCAAGGTGACAACATATCCAAATCATCATTTTGGGAACGCACGAACTGATGACTTCAAGCGGGCCTTTTTGCTTTTCGCATGGCTGTTGACTGGTGTATTTGGGTAAGCATGAATAAAAAAAAACCGAGCTTTAGCCTTCTAAACGTTGCCTTTAGGCTTTTATCTTTGATGACCGTAAGCCCCCGTATCGCGAAAGTAAATCAAAAATTACTAAGCGAGATCAGAGTACGATGAGGGTTTGATGAGGGACAAAACTATTGGCATGTTTAAAACTCCGCTCTGATTTCTCATTCTCCTTGTTCATACGATCTGATTTGGACTAACATGTGTCCAAGAGTCCGCTCACGAGATAATTTGGACCTTGTCACTTATGGACGACACCCACCCACCCGTTGACCCGAAGACCCATCCCCTCCGATACATGTTTCAATCTACATGGCATCGATTTCAAGAGGTATGTCATGCGGCAGAGCCCCAAGTTGCGTTGAAAGACTTGTCATACTAACTAAAGAATGGCAGAGAAACCCGTCACCAGGTATTGAACCTCGCTTAACTTCCATAGAAGGTTCTCATATCAGGTCTCCCTACTAGGATGTATCTGAGACAGTAGGACTTAATCGCGACTAACTCATAATAATTAAAGATCTTCAGCAACGATGGAAAGAATCCCATCGGAGGTGCTTGTATGCGATCCTACAACAGGTCTGGCTAGCACAATCGAAAACAGGGCTCGACATCTCAATTCAAGAATATATGAAAACCAGGCGACAATCAATAGGTTCATACTGTTTATTCGTTGTAGTTGAGTGCGTCTCGAATGTCATATAGATGGCAAAAAGGAATTATTTCCCAGCTAACAAAAGGCAGGTGGGCTTACGGCATAAAGCTCACGCAAGATATCTTTGACCATACCTCCGTATCCACCTGTAAACGTGCTGCGGCGGATTTGACTTGGCTGTAAGACGACAAAATTTCTTCTTATAGCACACATCAACCAGATTCTAACCTTTACAACTCAGTGTCAATGATGTATTGTCATATAAGAAAGATCTGGTAAGAGAAGGAGCGGAAAATCATTGTGTCTTTAGCTAATGTTAAACACATTACCAGGCTTTTGGAGTGGAGCATAATATTATTTGCCTGTTGATGCGGAAGGGCTATTCTGAGCAAGAAGCAATGGATAAGACCGGCGAGATGATGAATGATTGCCACAAAGATTGGGATAATGCAGTATCAAATCTGCCTTCCTGGAGCGAAGAAACAGACAAGGAGGTGCGGAGATATCTATAAATAACCCGCGACGTTGCAAGAGCCAACCTTTGGTGGAGGTACGCATATCCTATAAGATAACTTGATTCGGTTCCTAACGACTCATCATTATAGCTTCCGGAGTGGTCGATACTTAAATGCTACAGAAGCTGCCCAGGTGCGGACGAACAAGACTTTGACCTTGGAAAACTAGCAGTGACCTGCTCAATCCTGGGGGCGCTAAATCAGTAATGATACCGCCCCATCGCTAACGTGGCGGAGATAAGAGGGCTTATTTTCTGATTTTGTTGCTCGCTCTTTGGGTGAGCTGCTCTGAGGTGGTTGTATTCTATTCCTGACTAAGGAAACTTGAAACAACTTTCGTGTTTCTCCCCTAAACCAAAACACAATTAACCACAAATGTTGTCAGTAACCTATCATAGCACACATCCCACGTAGCTCACCTTCTCAAGTTGTATAATCTGCAAGTTTGTTGCTTTTTCTTATTGTTCTGCTGACCACACAAGCTGCACAGCTTTGCACATGAAACGAACTTCCCTGCTTGTAATATAATCAATGCCATGCTATACAAAGGTATCTGGTAATACTTGAGTCCTAGTCAGAAGATTATAGGCCTATGGTTTCTGGAGGGATTATACCTGGTGATCTAAATGCTAATTAATGACAAACTACTAAACAAACAGATTCCTTGCTGTGAAACAGGTAATTGTGTGACAAAGAATCACTAGACACAAGCAACAACAAAATCAAGCATCCACATCCCCACTTTCGAACAAACCGAATTCCCAAAGCATCCATGTCGCGAAGAATCAATCGAAGAATCAATTGGCTGTAAATTGCGGGGTAAGAGATCGGTTCTCACACCAAACCAGAATTGGTAATCAGTAAACATTCGCCAAGGGACTGGGCGATTGTTTACTTTGCGCAACACGACGATCAACGCGCCACAGTACAGGAAAGAAGAAAACCGTGTTGGTGGATAAGTCCAGAGAAGCGACTATTGTACAAGAATACCTGTGTCAATAAACAAATAAACAAACGATCTTCATCACCAGCTCAGATTATCATAACTTTCTCTTCTACCTATTACCCATCGACGTGCTAGTAACTCTTCAATGAGCACTCCGCAGTGCATGCTTTCGAAATTAACATCGATTAGTTAGAGATCCATTGCGCTCAACAGAATGGCCAGCTCGCAGGACTTGGATCTTCCAATTGCGCTCCGCCGCGCGACCCGCCAATGTGCACAGCCGAGCCGGTCTCGAGTTGTTTCTGCACCTATACCGGCAATACCCAAAACACCAAGCAAGCCGCGACCTAAGAAACGAGTGCGCTTCTCTGATCCAGGACCCGAGGTGTCTCATGATGAAGGAACAAGCTCGTTACGTTCTACAGGGCTAACGCCCATGATTAAACGCTCCTCACTCGGTGGACCTTCCCCAGGGCGGCGTTGGGGATATGCGGCTGCAGGTAGACCCGCAACAACCAAGGCCGTGCAGCATGAGGAATCTCCCGACGATGTCGACATCCTCTCATTGCCCCAGGTCACTTCTGATACACTACAGCGAAAGAACAAAAAGCCACGAGCGCGTAAGGGAAACAGCGCGACGACAGCCAAGGAAGAAGCGGAGATTCAGCGGTTACGCGCTGAATTAGCTAGTCGCGATGCCGAGATCGATAGGCTCCACAACGAAACGATCGTCCAAGATACGGGTCGTATCATGGAACTAGAGCAACAGATCAAGGTGTTACGTGCAGAGCTTGCTCAATCACAGATTCCTACGCTCGGTGTTGGAGGCGAGGACGAGGACGGCGATGCAAGTGATGGCGACAATGAAGATGATTTACCGCACAGCTTCTACGATTGGACATTGGCCGCGCGGGATCCTTTTCCAGGTAGTCACCTAGATGTCGACGATGATCTCCAGGATATTTCTATGGCGGATGTGGCGTGTAGCACGCCCTCGCGTCGACGGAAGAGTGCTGGCGCAGCCCTTTCGAGGTCTGTATCCGCGTCATTCCCCACGCCACCCAGCACCAGCCCAACTATGCCCGCTACGCCATGCTCAGTGCGTACAATGATTTCACCCGTCACACCGCGTTCCCATGCTGGAATTCAGTCGTCGTTGCCGGATCCCGAGAAAGAGGCCTTGGAAGCCGAGCTCGTATCGCTACGTCTAGAATTGACTAAGTTGACGGCAACGCTCGACAACCACGCAACGCTCCAGGACCGTGTGTCGAAGAAACTTGCGAGCGCAAGCTCGCCGGAATCTGTCGCGGTGGGCGTTGAAAGCAATCAGCCAGGGCTCGAAGAACGCGTCGATTCCGTGCTTCAGAAACTTTCCAAACGCACGACAGCGTTAGTAGACCTCGAGTCGTCTCTCAATTCGTTCGGCTTTCGAGGCACTGGGGTCAGCGAGATCATTAATTCCATGAAGTCGGGGTTCCGCGAGGCGCGTCTCGAGTTAGAGTATCTAACTCCTGGGGAGGTTACACTGCCTCTCTCGTGTCATGGTGCTCAAGTACTAGACCTTGTGCTTACGCGACTGCGCGATCTCTCGCGCAGGGTTCGCGAAAATGAGGAGGCGATTGACGAATATCACGCGATCGAGCTTTCCTTACGCCAACAACTTATCGCTCGAGTAGACGTCATGGAGGGCCTACGAGCTGAGCAGCGGAAGACCGCGACGGTGCTGCGCGAGCGCGATGCTCATATCGCAGATCTAGAAATCGGGCTCGATCGATTGAAGGGCGCGGCCGAGGGTTATCGGCGGGACATAGTTGAGTTAGAAACTCTCGTGCAGCGCATGGAAGGTGACGGGAAGGCGACAGAGGCGAAGCTACAGGCTGATCTCGACGGTACAAAGGCGCAACTCTCCGAGCGCGAGCGTTTCATTGCTGATCTCGAAGCAAAACTTGCAAACACGCTGAAGCAAGCCGCCGAGTTGGACACCAAGCTCAAGGACCTCCAGAGATGCAAGGACGCCGATACCAAAATGCGGAATAAATTCTCGGGCGAAGCGCTCAAGTTGAAAGACAAGCGCATCTTGGATCTCAGACAAGAAATTCACATGATCCACGAGAAGCTTAAGAGCGCGCACGAGACGAGCATGCAGCTGCGTATGGAGAACACCGGATTACGAAGAAGGGCAGAGAGGGCGGAAGAGCAGGAGCAACTTGCGAAAGAGGCTGTCGACAAGATGAAAGTCGAGCTTGAGAAAGTTACCACCGCGGCAGGTGAGAGAAGGGTAACAAGGTCTAGGTCACGGGAAGGCCTGATGACGCCGGAACCTCAGCCAGGCACGTTTCTCTCGGCACGTCTTGCTCGCTCGGGTAGTGGGAAGGATAGGAAGAGGAGGCGGCACGATAGCGGCCTGGGGCTTTTGGACGAGGATGAGATTGAGCTCGTGTCGTAATATCTTTCATTTGTTACATCCAGTATGTGTGTACTTCTACTTTGCTCTTTAGATGGGTTTCTTTTGTGGCATCATTAGAATTAGGGCTGGGTTTTGTGTTTCTGGGTTTGCGGCGAAATGGTACTCCAGGCCAGTTGGGCCTACAAAATTAGATAATCTAAGAAGTTATCTCTTCACTTTGCTGCTATCTTATCCGAGAAGGACTGTCGTATTTCTTCAGTGTGTCACAGCATGTCCACTTCCAAGGTACGCAGCATAATGGGGTAGAGAAAGTGTGGCTTGCGGGGGAAATACGATTGATCGAAGACAGCTTCCGATCAAAGGCTGATGTAACATCGATCGTGCAGTTAGAAGCACTCAGAAATATCCTCATCCGATGGTATTTCATGACGCGAAATTGCCTACTAAGGAGGCAGATCTCATTGATCACAGCAACAGAATTAGAGTGCCCGTTGAGTACCATCCGCAACCACTTTCGGATTATATTGACGTCGATTCCTTGCTTCCACAAGCACTTATTGCTTTCTCCACGTATGCATCCGCTGTCCTCTTTTCTTTTCATCTTAAACAAGATCGCCTTAGTTTTCGTTATCGGAACCGGGAAAGAGTTCTCGTCACTGTCCGCGCTTGCTGGTAGCCAAGCGCCGTGGCGTGCAGAACGATAACATATCACACAATGGGCTGCAGAGTACTGCATATGATATTCGCCGCACATTAGTTGGTGGGTTTCGTATTCAATTTGCAGGTCGCTGCTTCAATGGCCAATGTATCAATTAATCAATAATCGGTGAATGTTAGGAAGATGCTCTTCCTCGCCAGCTTCTTGGTATTTACCTCATAAGTAAACTCGAACCCGTTATTTCCAACAGTTCAAAAGCATAGGAGCCTAGCATCAACAACATCAGTCAACGTTTGAGCTTACTTGCCGCAATGTCTATTCGACCTACTACCCCCGCGGACACCCTGGTGCCCGTGGCGTCGTCAGCTAGTAGCCGTAAGGCCACTACGATCGAGTCAGAGATCTCGTCCGATACTGTTTCGTGGGGTCCGGGGTCGTTGACAGAACCCTCCCCTTGTCTCTATCCTCGCTTCCCCCCTATCGCCTTTTTACCCTCGAGAACATCGCCCACTGAACTTCCGACGCACCACCCATACCCCGAGTCCGCGGTGCACTACAACGATTTCCCCCGCAATGGAGCGTCTGATTTATTACCGTACATCGACGGCCGTTCCGGTCGCACGATGCATGTTATGGGCATTGTATGCGTCGTAGCCGTCATAACTATCATACTTCTCGTCATTTTGATTCTCAGGTACGGACACGTACTATCACATCGTATTATGAGGCAAGACTGCTGACTTTGAAAAGCCTTTTGACCAAGAACAAGAATTGAGAGATTCAGGAAATGCTTCGACAGTCTTACTATAGGCAGATCGGTTTTGGCAAATGGAAATCGATTGAGTTCAACTAAGGAGTTCACCGGCGTTCTAAGATATTGGACTTTACGGAAAGATACGAGAAATGATAAACCAAGGTGCGTCTGTGATAAGTGTAGCCTTATAACTACACAGAGGGCAACAAGCGATCGAATGACGGCCATAATTGGTGGGCGGAGTGTAAATAGGTTGGATGCTCGTGGATCAGTACGCAAGAGTAACACCGTTGTGATAACCGAAAAAATCATTCCTAATGTGATGCCTTGAGCGATAGAATCTCTTCTTCGATCGGTTATGGCCTATATCGCAAGAGCTAAAGTTAAACTCCGCGCAGCAAACGCAAAACTACGCTCAGCATTATAATTCTTAAAATCAGTTTAGGCGTGACTCGCGAGAGCTTCAAAAGCCACTGGAGACTGTTTGACCCGAAAAGGGAAGCTTATGCTCTGGAAGCCTCAGAAATCGCCAAAAGATACTGGCGAAGACCTGAGGGTTAGTTTGTCTCATCCCAAACTTTCAAGTCGGTTGCGCCATGTCAAGATTTCGGACTGAGTCATGTGAGCCATTCTCATCGTTACGAGGAGCTTGATCACTATCACAAAAACCAATGTTTGTTCCTATATTCGTCATATTCCATGTTGGTCGCCGCGATGATCCGGAGCACTTCAATTTTGCCAATTGAAGGGCCAAAAGGCAATAAAAAACGGTATGAAGAGGGTGGCAGTATTCACCTGCTCTGTACCGAGAGTTATGACGTGACCTATAGATATCCTGCTGTGATATAATGTCTAACAAACTAGAATTTTGATGATGATGACGACGAGAGCTCACTTCCATTATTATCTTTGACAGCAGAACTCCGAGGAACAGGTTCACAGGCATGTGACAGGGGCCTTGAAAGAAACGGCGCCTAAGCTTAGTAGCTCGTTGATATCAAACCACCAAGATTACTAGGATACCTCTAGGAGCAAAGAACCACATACTCTATCGGTATGAATACACAGGCAAAGAAGGAGAGGTCTATCTTACCAGCCGAGCTGCAACGAACAGATCGTTTAATGCGCTTCTATAGCCATCATAGAATTAAGGGTGAAATATTTAGAAAGAAGACCCTTATACCTATACCAGATCAGACCTACTACTCGGGCTAGAGAGAGCATGGCTAGTATCACTGCCAGTCGGCCCAGATGCGACAGATGGGAGGCGTCTACACTCAATCAGTTCTTTGTATGTTTAGTTGTTTTGAAGTTACAAACTCCGACTTGCACTGACTTATTACGAGGTCATTCATAAGGCTAAACAAACGGTTGAATATATTGATTTAATTGCCAATATATCGTACGCGATATTATCTTGCTAGTTCAATATAATCGCATGTGAAATTCGTGGTAGGATAATAGGACGCAGAGTTCGACCTCGGAAGACTTCATTTGCACTTGTCGCAATGCCAAACAAACCCAGTGCTCATCTGTTTCCTTAATGTATCCGAAATCTGCGCAAATTCTTTTTCCGTTTTTGTTCTTTGAAATTGAACCGACTTTTGCCCCTCTTGTTATTCTTGGTGTTTATTATAACATATATCAATGCGAGATGAGATCAGATATCCCATCCTGTCGTTCCTCTTAACTCAAACATCAACTAGCTTTCCAGACTCTCCACACAGATAGGAGACGCCCGTACCGTCGTTCAGTCAGTATCATCAGCCGTCACGTCACTACGAGACTTAACGCTAATGATACTGTGAAGACATGGGCTCATGGTTGAGAATGCTTACTTCTGCGGTTTGCTCCTTCGCAACGGCTGTTCATCACCGATAACAGTTACACCCCGCAAATCAGTCCAGGAAAGCAGCTTGAACTGCACGGAATTATAGTCGAAATTGGAATTCTGGATGACGTGGAACATCCCCCACTCAAGACGCAGCATGTAAAAATACTCGATATATTCCCACAGAATGCCGATATAGTTCATCTCGCAGTATGTTCCGTCGCGATTGTGGAATTGCTTGAGGCCCCTTTGCTGTGCGAATCCTACATAAAATTCATAAGCAAATTTCAAGCGTAGTCGTCCCTAACATTGGCTAGAGCTTACCTTGGATAGCTTTAAATGCGTCGAGAGTGGGCTGGTTCACGTTGCGCCCATTTGTACGTAGGCGTGACAGAGCCGCCGTATGAGTTAACCGTAAGTAATTACTCAGTGCATCTTGGCCCCCGCACCTGAGAGCGAAAATGAGGTAGACAGTCTTGAGGTCCTTGAACCATCGGAGAAAGTTGACAACCCCTGTCTGACAAGCCCCAGGTGGGTGGTGCCCATAGGGATGCCTGCAATGAAACCGAAACGGCTTGTATTTTGAATTTCTTACGCAGCCCTTCAAGAGGAAGTCGACCTCAATTCCGACCTGAGTGATGCCAGTGAAGACCTCTTTGTTCTCTACGTGACTCAGCAGGGCCAGCGAAGCTTCCGTAACGCCGTAATTGAATCGAAAGGTGACTAGGTCGGTATCAGCGCAGATGTTGGCAGCGACCCCGTTCTCCTCCACTCTGCGTCTGCGACTGTATGACGTGTCCTTGTAAAGAAGCTTGAGTTGATTGCGTTGTTTTGCCTTACGCTGGAGCTTGATGAAGACGTATTTGGAACAACTGTCTATTTTGGCGAGGGCGAGTCGCTCGCGCCAGGCAGATGCATCATCCTTTTGGTCATTGTCGGGTCGCATAACCAGTTTTGTGGGAGACTGTGGGTTTATGAAGAGCCGGAATCGGTGAGCGCCCGAAGACCACTCCGCGAAGGCATATTCCCAGATCATAACCTTCAACTCGTTTGGGAGTCGTGGGTAAAACAGGAACTCGGTTGGTGCCATGGTAGTGGAGGATAGATGAATCTTCTTCCGGGATTTGTGTATGTTTGAGAATATAAGTCTCAAAAGTTGAAGGGGATGTCCGGGTTTGGCAGATCCAAGTACTTTATGCTCAGAGGTAGTATGCTAGATGCTTGCAAGGGCGTTGAGAATGAGAAAGTATGAGGTCAGTATGTCTGTAAATGAGCAGTGAAGCATGCTGTTTTCTGATGGGTTTCTAGTTGGTAAGTAGGTATGTAGTGAGTTTATATTTGCATTCAAGGCCAAGATTCAAAGCGTGATAGTAGAATCAAAGTTGAGATGTGCTGAATACCTGTGCCTAGAGAAGTGGAGTGATTGTGAGAATAACAACCAGCTAGATAATATGAGGAGATGGCTGAGGCACTTGAATTGTCGAACCAAGCCTTTCGTATTGATCTGAAGGCAGACGAAAGGGCTCTTTGCAAGTCCCAGGTGTGCAAGATAAGGAGCTCGAAACGTTTCGAACCCTGTGAGCAACTGGAAGGATAATCTTAAAGACCGGAATCGAGAGCTGGCTGTGAAAGATGGTGTTAGATCGAAGATCTATCGAGTGTGTAGCTTGATGGACTTACGAAGGAAGTTACCAAAGTAACTGTTGTTCTGCGAGATAGTGATGCGAAATTTCAAAGATAAGCTCCTCCGCGAGATGATAAATCGTAAATAAAGGGACAGTGCTAGCATAGACGTAGTAGTACTTCTAGTTTCACGACTAGAAGAATCTCTCGGATGTGTAGCTCTAGGCAGGAAAGTACTTAGGTAGCTTGAGTTAAATTATGGTCCGGTCTGAGGGCATTTCAGGAATAGAAGATTCTGTTCCTACCGTTTCTGGTGAAATAATCATACTGGGTTCTCAAGAAACAGCATGGCTTGTTGCTATTGCTTCCCTAAATCTCGAATGTGTTGTCATCAAGCTTTCATTGCCTACTTCGGCAACTACGGCGGAATTTAAAAGAGAGAGAGAGAGAGAGAGAGAGAGAGAGAGAGAGAGAGAGAGAGCCTGCTCGCCTTTCCTCGAAATGGCATGTGCACTATGGGTCTATAGAATACGCAACTTGAGGAATGCGCGCAGGTAAGCTAAGTAGGTACCTGGTCAGTCTCATACATCAAGGTACCGTGTATTCAAAGTTCCGGCGCAGCACATACAACATACCTAAGTCCTTAATATGAAGAAAAATGGTAATGCGTATCAACGCGTTGAAGCACAAGTTGACTTATAACTCACCGAGGATACGTGATTGTTAGCGGCTGTTCACCTGCTCCGAGGAGCAGCATTCTGAAAAGGCATATTCAAGGTCCCTACCGGCAACCTTCTTTCAAGCATACTTGTTGCTGAATTCAACGAACAATAGAGCGGATATAACGGCTGAGTGTCACCCAATTCATAGAATCTTAATCTTAGAACAGACGATCTAGTAGACCTCCAATCAAATACAAGCAAAAAGCTTGGACTAATTTATTCTACGCGAACGTTACTACATGGACCTGTACCCAGTCTAGTCGTACATATGAATACACAGATCACGCCCCGGCGACCACGGCCAAATTCTCGTATATCGTGCGCTTCACGGCGTAGAAAGTACCACCCATCTGGCCGGCCGGGCCACTACCCATAGGAAGGCCGATGCTCTCCACGTCGATCCGGCCCGTCGCCGTCTTCCGAACTACGACTGAGCCGTCAATCAGTAAGGTACCCTCTCCTCTGAACTCGGCCGTATGGCCGGATTGTTGCATCGCTTTCCTTAGGTCAGCCAGCCGCAAATCTCCGACGTGGAGAGGCTGTGCCACGGAGCGAGTTGCCGAGGCCATGTTCATGGGCAACACATCGAGCGTTGGCTCCGTTGGGACCTCTGCTGGTTCGTTTGGCTGCGGCTCCTCCGTCTTGATGCGTTTGTTTGCCGCCTCTTCGTCGTTATTTCGTGCAGGCTGTTTCTGAGCGGCGAGGAGCCGGCCCGTTACGGTTGCGATGCTCAATCCACGGACACTCTGCCATTTTAGTTGCTTTATTAGAGTTGGTGCGAGTTTGACCACCCAAGCGTTTGTATCGACACTTGCATCGACGATAGCTCCAATGTTAGGCGTATAAATGTCGAATGAACCCTCCGCTATGAGCTTCTTACAATCAGAGGCTAGTGCCATTGTATCTTCGCTGCTTCCCCCGACGAGAATAAGTTTTCGGGGCTGGATAAGGGGTATAAGCATGTGAAGACTGCGCTTGTCGTGAATACCGGCAAAGTCGACGAAATCGATCTGAAGTTTAATCGCAATCCTTTCTGTTGTGATCACCAGCTTTGATGGACCATTCACCGTCTCATCCTGATCGTCAGGAATAACATCCAGCTCATCGTCCACCTCACCGTCCTGTAAGTTCATTTGGAACTCATCACTTATGTTTCGTACCAGCGCCGGCCGCTTGTTGACTTGAGATCCACTATTCTTGTTTATGGGGGCAGCATCGTCCCATTTGCGCTTTTTCCCCAAATTATCGTAGCTATCACCCTTTCCAAGTTGATCAATGTCGACTCCATCACCATCGTCCCGTTCCTCAGCTCTCAAAAAGTCCTCCGGTCGAATGATCTCGCCGTATTCGTCGTCGCGTTTCCGTCGCACAGGATGGGGATACAACCTGTCCCTCCCTTTCTTCTCCCTTACATCGAAATCATGAACTCCTTTCTTCTTGAGCAATACATTGACACCCAGGTCTGCGTCGGTAAGTGCAGCTTTCTTCCTGCCAACCTGGCCTAGAGTCGTTGCAGCATTCAGAGCCCTGCCTTGCTGCTCATCTTCGGAATCCTCCGACTCTGATGACGACTCAGAAACGTCATCTCCTACGTCCCCAGACGTTTCCAATGTAGTTCCCCCTCCCCCCTGTAGGGTCGTCTGGAGCTGACGCTGCTGAGCGAGCCATTGTTGATATCTGGTGAGATCATTGCCTTCCAATGCTTCTTTCCGGGCATCTATGAAGTCAAGATCTTGTGGAGCATCGCTGTTCGCTTCGCCCTGAGTGGTATTCTCCTGACGTTCTTTCCACCAAGTCCAGAGAGTTCTCGCCAATGATGGATGTGATGATGACGCCAATGACGGATACTCTGTTAAAATGACCATGTTGGCGGGGTCCTGGGCAAGGTGTCTTAAAACCGTTTTTGAGAAGCCCCATTCCAGACTTGCATCACTGGCAATAATAACCTTGCCAACCGGAGTGTCACCGTCACTATCGCGTGAAAGCACCTTATCAATCTGCCCTCGCCTGTCCAGTAAACGCAGATATCTGAAGTCAAACGGTCCGGCATCCTTTCCTTGCCTCATCCCATCTGCAGCACCAGTCGCTCTTTTAGAACCGTCGGCGACGGCTTCAAACTCGCGTACAATACTGTCATCCATCCACTCAAGCATACTCCGGGCATATCTCATCACACTGTGCACATTGCGCCCTGCCAAGTAGAGCCTAGCCTGGCTGAGCTTGCCATCGCCGGATGGTGAATCGGCTCTCCATGCATGCTCCAGCAGATAGGCCAGCTCTAGCACGCGGGCGCTAGAGTCTGTAGGTATGAGTACTGTCCCGCCCTTAGCAACACATGTTCTCACTTTATCCAGAAGTTGCTCGTCTCGTTTCGTCCGGCCGCCGGAGAGGGATTGCTTTTCACTACCGCGACTGCTACAAACCAGAGCTGTAGGCTTTCTCAACTGTTCGATCACCTCAGCGCCGCCACCACCAGCTCCGCCCAGCCAGGCAGCGCCAGCATAGACATTCTCGCGCCCTTGGTTCCAATCTACAGCATATACAATGGATTCGAGGCCATGCTGTATATGCCATATAGTGCCACCCAGGGTATGGCCCGAGTTGTAGGCAGTGATGGTCAGACCATTGAGGGGCGGAGAAAAGGGCGAACCTAAAGGTTGGTGCGGCTGCGAGTATTTCAGGGGATGGATGAGTGAAAAGTATGTGGCGATTTCGTCGGTTGTGGGGGCTTGCAGAAGGAAGTCGGATGAAGCATGATGATCTTGGTAGGATACGCTGTCTAAGGCGCTCGAAGGGATGGTGGTCGCAGCAGCAGGTGTCGACGCGTACAGGTCCTGTAGCAAAGTACGGCCAAGCCCGATGATGGGGCTTGTCGCATAGACGGGGATGCGGGTGAAGAGCGGAAAGTGTTTGCAGCAGTGGGCGAAGGCGGCAATATGCTCGGTGGTCGCGTGAGTGAGTAGGATTAAAGACAGAGTCGGCACTTGTCTGCGCACGCGTTGTTAGTTGCCTAGTCTTTGAGTTGAGGTGGTGGGAGAGAGGCGACATACTTCTCCAGCTCCTTGAGCTTGGCGATGTCAAACGATTCATCCCAACCGACGCCGACTAATATCTTGATGCCTCCATCCAGCTCGATAATAGATTGCGATGCGGCGGATTCGGAGAGCGCCCCTAGCAATGGGCTGAAGGTGAACATGGCTGCATGATATGATGCCGTGCGCTCGCGCGTTCCTTGCGCCTCGTCACTGTGAGCCTACAAGCCCATCTAAAGCCAACTTTTGGTGGTGTGATATTCAAGTATAGGTGTACCGTGAAGCTCGTGAGGGGGCTGCGAGGGGCGGAGGGATATTCGGCGACTGTAGACTGCCTACCTGTTATCGATGCGGTGTTGGGAACTAGGTAGGTTAGTCAATAGAAGGTTTGCGATGATGTTGCGCGTCAAAGAATTTTGTATTATGTACATACGTATACGCCTACAGCAAGGGTCCCTACGATGCTACCTAGTTGTTACAGTGGACACGGGTAACTATAATCCCACTAACTACTGCGAGGGGTGGAGTATATCATACCTACTAGACCCCGGCAGATATCCGGAAGTGATGGTTCAATCCGATTCCCTAATGGTCCAGTTTGGGAATAGCAATTCGTAACTGTGGCCTCAATAGACATTCTTCAAGAAAGCCTGTCGCATATTCCACCACGGTTGTTCTTGTTACTTCCCATTGGCGCCTCAACAGTTGGTCCACGCCGTCGAGCTCTTAATTCTTCTTGGTCGCCAACACGAAGCTACAATGACACCCTTCGCCGTGGTATAGACAGATCGATCGTAGTCCAATACCCCAGCTACGACCCCTCGATACTCCTCCTCGAGCTCTTCTAATAGCGTGTCGCCGGGTGATGCCTCGAGCCGGCCCCTGGCAGTAAGAACTATAGAGAACCGTACTCGCCGAAACCCGCCGAAACCCGCCGATTCGCATCAGCGCCATGAACGAACACACAGCGTATCACGCCCTCGGGCAGGGCGAGCAGCTCGACCCGAACGATCCCACTCGCACCTCGCAGCCAGCGCCTCCCCAGTTCCAGCCGCCCATTGCTCAGCAGCCATACCAGCAGTACGGGTCGCCCGCACCCCCTACGGGCCAGCAGTACTACGGCAGCCCTCCACCGCCCGTGGGCAGTGCTTCTCCCGCCGGAGCTGTGCCCGGGTTTGCCCCTCCAACTGCAGACGGTGCAGGGCTGGCCTCCCAGATGGCCGGCATGTCGTTAGACGGACAACATACCGCCAGGAGAAAGAAGAAGGACCGTCATGCATTCCATACCGTCGAGGCCCCCGTCGGCTCTTCCCAGGCGTACAATGGCATCCCGGCAGCAGGAACTCCCGCGACCGCCTTTCTTAACGCCGACCCTTCGACGACCATCGGTGGCCAGTTCCTTAACCAGCCAGCTTCACCAAACCAGTTCCCGACTCCGGGCGCCTCACCATACGGTCCCGCCTCCCCCAACCAGTTCCCAGCTCCTGCCAATGGGCCCTTCAATCCCGCTTTGCCAGCGTCACCCGCCGAGTTCGCCGCCAGGACCGGTCAGTCGCAAGCGCCAAATTTCGCAGCGGCCTCGGGTAGTGGCGGCGTCTCGCCCGACGAGATTCCCAGCGTGCCTGTGTCGAGAGATATCCCACAGCAGTACTACTTGGGCAATGTTTATCCCACCTTCGAGCGCCATGTCCCGCCTCCTGCTACCATCTCTTTTGTGGCATTTGATCAGGGGAACTCTTCGCCAAAATTCACACGATTAACTATGAACAATATACCTGCGAGTGCCGAGAGCCTCAATAGTACTGGTCTCCCTCTTGGCCTCGTTCTCCAACCCTTGGCTCCACTTCAGGCCGGTGAGCTAGAGATTCCCGTTCTTGATTTTGGGGACCAAGGACCGCCAAGATGTCGTCGGTGTCGGGCCTACATCAACCCTTTCATGATGTTTCGCTCCGGGGGTAGCAAGTTTGTTTGTAACCTTTGTACCTACCCCAACGATACGCCTCCGGAATATTTCTGCGCCACGACGCCGCAGGGGGTTAGGGGAGACCGGGATCAAAGACCAGAGCTGTCCAGAGGCACTGTTGAGTTCACAGTACCTAAGGAGTACTGGACGAGAGAACCAACTGGTCTGAACTGGCTTTTCATCATCGATGTAACACAAGAAGCCTTTAATAAAGGTTTCCTGGAGGCTTTTTGTGAGGGTATTCTCTCGGCCCTTTATGCGCCTGAAGGAAGTGACGATATAGACGAAAATGGGGAACCGAAGCGGCAGATGCCGCCTGGGGCTAAGGTCGGATTTGTTACGTACGACAAAGATGTTCACTTTTACAACTGCAATGTAAGCTCCCAGCGCCAAAACCACCGTCCAGTGGCTTGACATGCATACACTAACATTGGCCAGCCTGCTCTTGAACAAGCCCAGATGATGATCATGCCTGATATTGAAGATCCTTTTGTCCCTCTTAGCGATGGTTTGTTTGTCGATCCGTATGAATCAAAAGCCATTATCACCTCGCTTCTGACCAGATTACCTACCCTTTTTGCCGATATTAAGAACCCGGAACCCGCTTTATTGCCAGCCCTGGGTGCTGCTCTAGCCGCCTTGGAAAAGACGGGAGG
Source organism: Xylaria scruposa (assembly GCA_022385635.1). Classification (NCBI taxonomy): domain Eukaryota; kingdom Fungi; phylum Ascomycota; class Sordariomycetes; order Xylariales; family Xylariaceae; genus Xylaria; species Xylaria scruposa. The sequence continues at coordinate 198,626 of MU280241.1, read as the reverse complement.
AAAGATGGTGTGTTCGTTATCAGCTCTTCCAACATGGGGACCAGGCCGCCTCTTCATGAGAGATGATGGGAAATACCCCGGAGGCGAGATCGACAAGAAGCTGTTCACAACTGAACACCCCGGTTGGAAGAAGACTGCAGAGAAGATGGTTGCCGCTGGTGCTGGTATAGACTTTTTCCTTGCAGCTCCGTCCGGTGGTTACTTAGATGTCGCAACAATCGGTGAGTCTCACGTTTCATTTTAGGGGAATAAAATGAAAACTGACTTTATGAAGGTTACGTGTCTTCTACAACAGGCGGCGAGACCTTCTATTACCCCAACTTTGTGGCCGGTCGTGATAATTCCAAGCTATCGCAAGAAATCAAGCATACCGTTACCAGAGAAACCGGTTACCAGGCGCTGATGAAGGTCCGCTGCTCGAATGGACTACAAATATCCTCATATCACGGCAATTTCGTACAGCACACTTTTGGAGCTGACTTGGAAATTGGAGTTATCGATGCGGACAAGGCTATAGGCGTCACCTTCGGCTACGATGGAAAACTCGATTCTAAACTCGATGCACACTTTCAATCCGCGCTCCTCTACACGACCGCTTCGGGCCAACGCCGAGTTCGTTGCTGTAATGTGGTCGCCGGTGTTAGCGATAATGCGAGAGAGTGCATGAAATTCATCGATCAAGATTCTGTGTATACCATCATGGCAAAGGAGGCCGCGTCAAAACTTTCTTCAAGTTCAAGCACTCTAAAAGATGTAAGACAGGCTATAACTGAGAAAACGATCGATATTCTGGCAGGTTACCGTAAAAACTTTTCTTCACAACCTCACCCGCCAGGACAGCTCGTTATGCCCGAGAAGCTAAAAGAATTATCGATGTACATGCTCGGCCTTATCAAGAGTCGAGCCTTTAAAGGAGGCAACGAAACCTCGGATCGAAGGGTGCATGAGCTGCGCATGATTAGATCAATGGGTCCTACGGAGCTCAGTTTATATCTCTATCCCCGCATGATTCCAATACATAACCTCGACCCTGATGATGGTTTCCCCGATGAAAAAACTGGCCATCTGAAGTTACCACCAGCCATCCGGACATCTTTCAGTCGGGTCGAGCCGGGCGGTGTCTATTTAGTTGATAATGGGCAACAGTGCCTGCTATGGTTCCATGCACAGACCTCACCAAACCTACTAATAGATCTTTTTGGCGAGGACAAGGACAATCTCAAATCGCTTGATCCCTATAGCGCTACCCTACCGGTCTTGCAAACACACCTGAATGCTCAGGTCCGGAATATTATAGAGTTCCTTAAGACACTTCGTGGCTCAAAAGCATTGACTATTCAGCTAGCAAGACAAGGTATCGACGGTGCTGAGTACGAATTTGCTAGGATGTTAATAGAGGATCGGAACAATGAAGCTCAAAGCTATGTGGATTGGCTTGTTCACATCCACAAGGGCGTACAGCTTGAAGTAAGTTGATCCTCATACTGTGACATCGTATTGGACTGGAACTGATGCTCGGTTATTAGCTGGCGGGTCAGAGGCGTAAAGAGGGCGACGAGGGAAGTTCTATAGCATCTAGTTTCTCCGGCTTACGTCCAAGTTACTGGTGAGGTCACAACGATGGAATCACGTGTTACGAATTTACACGCATGGCATTGGGAGGCGCATTAGAATCTGGATTGAGAGCGGGCATGACAAACTCTAGGAGAATTTCTCGCGAGCAATACCATTCTACTAAGACTGGCTTATTTAGTAGCGTTTACAAAACACATCACCAACAATACTCAAACAGGCGAATGTGTTATTTCCTAGGACCAGCATTCGCCTTCGTCGGTTGGTAAATGTAGAATTGTCCTGAGACATAGGCTCACCGGTTAAGCCCAACAGCCATGTAAGAAGCCGTGTCAATGTGATTTTTTCTCATCACTCCAAGCCATTATGTATCTATTTTCAGAATGGGTGTTATGATCCTCTATCCTAAGCACAATAATGTCCATAATTCACCCCTATTATCCAATACGAGGCATCGCGTGTACCTCGTCGTGCATCTCAACGTAATATAGCCCAAGAAAGCGCCCTGTCTGCATGTATTAGCATAGAGCCCTGCATGGTGTTGGAGATTCCGTCACGTCTGTCTGGCATCACAGTTACAGTATCGCCGACACGAACAAACCGCAGCGGGCGCCACTTAACACACGCCGCGCGCGCAAATATGCGCATGCACGGTACTTATCCTACGTACGAAGAGAATCGCGGCCGAGAGCGGGACGAGCTGCATCGTGGTTTGACCATGATATATGTACGTGATCTATCACAAATACTTGTGGCGGCGGCCCGCGACAGCGGCCCGCCAGTTCGTGTTTTACACATACATATGCGCGTTCCCTCGTGTACGGCGCGGTGTGGGTGTCATGTTCGGCTTTTGCTTCTTTCGCGTATTCTACTGCAGAAGTACCTACATTACTCAAGCGGGCTTAGGTGATAGTCAGTCACCCCTGTGGTGAGATCCCGAGCTCCCAAGTAATGGCGCTCGCGATCGCCGCTACTTGACCGCCGGCATGCGGGTTTGCATATTCAGACCTCATGTTTTCTTTCTGCGGAGTATTTGAACTTTGGCACTTTTTAACACTATGTCGAGAGCCGCGACCGCCGCAGATATTTCATCTTTCAGTCTCAGGTCGAACGAAGTGGCTATCTATCTAGCACCAGTCGATTCATTGTTGCTCGGATGCCCCGCGGGATCGCCTATCGCATGTAGGCTTGAGACCACTTGTCACTATATGTCACCGTATTGCGATCAAGCTAAATTGTGGCGATAGCGGGTACAGCTACTTGGACGAGAACGCATATCGCCCGGGTGAACAAATTTGTGACCATGGAAGTTCTATTACTAAATAAAGACGGTGAGGTATATCGCGATTATACATAATTGGCTCGTCTTGGGCCTTATCCTATGTAGTGTCTCTTTCGGTATGTCCATTATGTGGCCGTCCATCCTCTAAGAGATACTGATCTTCGCAGAGATAGATATAACACCCGAAGGGCGGGAGATCTTGACCGGTGAAGAATGGGAAGCCTATCGCAACTAGTAAAACCTCGGTAGGTATTTCTCGCGCGCTCGTTGGGGCGGGTTGTGGCTCTCCAATAGCGTCCACAAGACTCGGGATTTTGCAGCCAATAAAGAAATGGTCTCACATGGTTTGTCTCTCAAACAGGCTCGAGGCTTGCGCATAGATTTGCCCAGGCCAGATGCTCGATTGTCTCATCGATGCATATGATGCCAACGCAAGTAAGACTCCCGAGCTTAATTTTTCAATGGGAGACTTGCGTTTGAATTAAACTATCTGGAACATAAGATGAACACTGTCAGGTCGTATCCTCACCGCTCCGTGACTCTGGAACATAGGCTCACCGCTCGTGCACATAAGCCCATTCGTCAGCTATGTTAAAATCAGATGTAATTATGAGAATCTCTGTGCATAATATGTGCCAGACAACATGCCTGACAGTGCGTGGTAAAGACATCGACTCTATAGTAGAGATTGAATAGAAATTGTGGATTCTATAGCGGACTTGAGGAGTGTAATTGAAAACATCTGTCCAAGTTATCGAAGCTTCAAATACACGATTGCTCCCCGTCGTTATGCCGACTTCTCATGTTGCCCAAGGTGATTGTAGATGCTCTCAACGCTTTGTAATAGCGTATCTTGCTCTAATCCCTTCGTAAATTTCACAAGTAGCCCACAGATAAAGCACCAAGTAGTAGACTGTGAGTCAGATTTCTAGTTATGACAGCGTGTCCCACTATCTAAACTCTCATAAGTGAATACCTCTCGAGATAAAATCATGAACGCCAAGACTTTCCAAAACGCAAAAGTAGTGTTAGGATCATTCTCAGGTCCCGCGACACAGAACAGTGATGGTCGGATGGATCCGGCGTAGGCTACATTGCCCATTGCTCTAATGTCGTGCAATGGAGTACGACCGTTTGATTGCTGACCTTTGTTAAATTGTGAGCATCGAGATGTCGTACCGGGGATCTGGGCGGTTCACGAGATTGTGTATTTCGCTTGCGCTAAAGACACGCTGGAAGATCTCAAAATCTGTCGGTTTCGTCGAGTCTCCAGTTAAGTGCGGGCCAGAGCTGACGGATGACTTCACCTTTCCCTTGGAGCCGCTAAGATGGCAGTGCTTGCTCTTTTTGGCTATATCATCAAGGATGAGTTTTGCCGTGCTCTGGTAACCGTCTTCGAAGACGAATGCTACATGATCGAAACGGCCGCGGATGTCTGGATCATATAGAAACGCCTCTCTCCAGATTTCTGCCAATTCCTGAGGTGGGTTACGATGAGCATTCCCTAGACCAAAATCTCCGATGACCACGGATCTATGGCCGTAGTAAACACAGATTCTGAGCGCTGACCGGATTTTGTTCTTGACCATGTCACGTTCGAGCGGAAACGCGTATTTTGAACCCATCTGGCCCAGTTTCGGCCATCGTGTTGCAGGCATGGAAATGACTGGTAGATCATACCATTGATCTAGTTTCTTGTATTGATCATGGGGGCCACGGAAGACTACAACATATTCAGAGTAAATGCCACCTTCTGATGGGATTGGATAGTTGCATTCGACCTGAGATCCGGGCCCTGGTATACTCAACGTAGCCGAAAGGGTGCTCCGTCTGCACAGCCGTTCTTCATACCCAACGGCTCCAGTTTCCCAATCACCTCCAGCCCGCTTGTCGTTGGCTGTGCAGATGAATGGTATGCGAGTCTGAACTCGCTCCTTCCAGTTGATGGTAAAGTCAACAGGGTCACCCACACACACATCTTGTTCATCCAAGTCAGACGCGGCTTCTTAGTTCAATAGCTGGATGTACTCACAGAAATCTGGGTTGGGAGGCAGCGAAGGACCTAGAGGCTGTAACGGGATCTGTTCGAGAGGCTTTTGAAAAAGATACGAATAAGTTGGCCATTGGTGCGCATATTCGCTCCTGATGATTGGAATGTAGTGCCTCTTAGCTTCAGCCGCCACCTCGGTAGGTTTGGGCTTAGACGAAGGCATTTCTGTGGGTGTCCCAAGAAGAAAGTGAGGATTACCCTTCTTGATTCTCGTCTATGTCAAACACTTTCCACTGCAGATATATCATGATGTTCATGTGAGCTAATGAGATGGTAGGAGATAGGTTGATACTTATAGTACAGTCACAGGTAATGTACGAGTTCCGGTTCAGTTGCGACAAATAGCTCAGCAAAGCATCTCGGCGGCATTCGAGTGGATGTTTCGAGCAGGGTAAGCAAAATCAGCAAAGCGACGACAAGCGGTATGAACCTTGTGTCACCAAACCGAAGTGATTGCATGATCAAGCTCCATATGTCCTAGACATTCAAATGAGCTAGAGAACCAAGGCATTGGATATGCTCAAAGACGTAAGGATGTAGCTGTTCCTTCCGGCTTGTCTTCGAGAAACTACAAAGAAACAGATCTGCGGTCTTGTAATACCATCAACCTCCCAGGCGGACGGGTATCGATGATCCAGGTGAGATCAGGAAACACACTATAGATAGCCGAGGTTGCACAGATCTGAGCTGTACTCCCACCGTACAGCATCGTAAAACTGTCTGGGACCAGGATGAGACGACAGGGTCCTACGTTGTCGAAGAACCTTAGCATGTACTCGCCTAAGGCCAAACATACCCAATCCAGAGCTAGACACTGCGAGATGCTTCCGCTAGCACAGATGGGGCTCTCTGGTTGTTTAGTCAAATGTCCCGATGGAAGCTTCGATTTGCAGGATCCCGTGTCACATCGCCAGATGAGAGACACATACATCTCCATCAGGAATAGAACATGTATACGCAATGACAACCTGGAGACATGTGAGAGAACCAAGGACCGGACGCCCAACCTACCTACTAGTACTAGCCTTGAGCCATAGTGCAAGGTTGCCATAAACCCTCTGGACATCTCAACGACTATTGGAACCTTCAAAAGACGCGTAACAAATGCATATCGTGTATTAGTGATATATGAATTCGGTGAGAGAAGTAATTGGAGATTGGCGTGCAGGTGGCACCCGGGCGGCGCGGGCAGGTAGTCTCAGCTAAGATGAGTAGCAGAGTAGTTGTGTATCAGAGATTATGTCCCGCTCTCTATACGTAAACATAGCAAGACGAGTATGGATTGCGACGAGAGAAGATCAAACAATGCTTATCTTTACGTATAGAGGTCAGTCATCAGTCATACTGGTGGACATCCATATGGTACCAGTACCATGGACGTCGTGACAATGTCTCCACATTATGAGACACTATAACGGCACGTCTTCCGTAGAAGCAGTTGAGTACTGATCTCGAATGTGGTTATGGCGCTGTGAACCAGGACCGTGTCTCGTGTGAAAGCCATCACATCACGCACGGCAGATCATATTTCCGGAGTTAGCACCATCTCTGACCCACCCGTTTGTCACGCTATGCCTAAAAGGGAATGGTCGATTTCTACTGGACCCTACCAGGGTACTGCGTTTTCATGATCCCAAGCAACTCATCAACTCACTCATCTTGAGCTTAGCTTGTGAAAACGACACTGGTAATTTTTTCATCAATATCTCCGTTTTGAATATGCTCGTCTCTCTATGATGATAGAAGTATGAAAATTTTCATACTCAACTTTCGCATTCGCTGTTCTCGTCGTGCACGTCTCGATCAAGCTTGAGATGTCTATACCATTCCTCAGTGGACGAGGAGCCTTGTCAAGAACATATCGAAGCCGCTTCATTATCTCCTCAGCCTATTCACGTGCATCGATATCGACGCTTCCCTCAACAATTTCCGGCTTACTTGATTTCAAGCCAAAAGAGGCCGTCGAAAACGTCAAGATTGATGGCTATGTGCGATCCGTACGCGCTCAGAAACGCCACCATTTTGTGGCCCTAGGAGATGGCTCATCACTCAAGTCGCTGCAAGCGGTAGTGCCTGTTGATCAAGCGGAAGGGTAGGCTGTCAATCCTCACGGTAGTCGTACAAGCTTTGACTGCTGACACGCTACGGTATAGCTTGACCATAGGCGCTGCAGTTCGACTAGACGGCTCCTGGGTCCCGTCTCAGGGTCGTGGTCAGACTCATGAGCTGCAGGTGTCACAAGCCACCGTCTTGGGTCCATCTGACGCGAAGGTGTGCTCGATCGTCACGATGCATATGAATCCCTGTGGTCTGGTGCTGACCTGTCTTCTCAGACATTCCCAATACAAAAGAAATATCAGACACCTGAGTTTCTAAGAACCTTGCCCCATCTCCGTCCTCGAATCCCCTTCAATTCCACTGTCTTACGCTTTCGCTCAGAGGTAATCACGTCTTTGATGAACTTTTTTAATAGTCGTCACTTCGTCCAGACCCACACACCGATATTCACCGCCTCGGACTGTGAAGGCGCTGGCGAGGTTTTCCATGTCCTCACTGAAAATGAGAAGAGTGCTTCAGCAGCCGACCCGCCCAAGCCGTTCTTCCGACGCCCCGTTTATACAACTGTATCGTCTCAACTGCATTTAGAGGCGTTGGCCCAGGCACTTGGTAACGTATGGACGCTTTCTCCAACCTTCCGTGCGGAGCAGAGTGATACACCACGGCATCTGAGCGAATTTTATATGCTAGAGGCCGAACTTAGCTTCACAGATAACCAGGGTGTCGTCATGGACCTAGTTGAGGACATGTTAAAGCATATTGCTTTCGATCTGTCAGGTTCAAAGGTATATAGTGAACTTGTCAGCCCGGCAGGTGAGCGCTCACCAGACTTGGCCCCTATAGAACAAGTCACCGAACGCTGGCGTGGTCTTACCCAGGATACGTGGCCACGCATAACCTACACGGAGGCAATTAATTTGCTAGAAGCTGCTGATGTACCATTTCTACACAAGCCAACATGGGGGAAAGACCTTCATACGGAGCATGAGAAATTTATCGCCGCTAAAGTAGGGAGAGGATATATTCCAGTGTTTGTTACGAATTATCCTCGTAACATTAAACCATTTTATATGAAGGCAGAGGAACCGGATCACGGTGTATTATCACCCAGAACCACGGTTGAGTGCTTCGACCTTCTTGTACCAGAGTTCTGCGAAATTGCTGGAGGCTCCATGCGTGAGCATCGGCTTGGAAACTTGACCGAATCAATGCATGTGCGAGGACTGCTCTCCATGTCATCTTCAGAAATTCAATCCAACACTTCGCAAGAACTCGACAATAATCTCAGTTGGTATCTTGACCTCAGACGATGGGGCTGTCCACCACATGGCGGGTTCGGCTTAGGCTTTGATCGCTTGATTTGCTATCTTACGGGCGTCCAGACGATACATGACACAACTGCCTTCCCCCGTTGGTATGGTCGATGTGATTGCTAAAGGATTGTCCTCGTGATGCAAAGTGTCGCTCGTTAAGCCTTTCTTCTCTGGGACCTCAGTCAGACGCTTGTGTGACGCTCATACAAAACAAGTCTTGCTTTGAATATCCCAGATAGGAACAGGTGTTGAGCCTATCTTAAGAAGCCAAGCAAACCCAGTCTACACATTATTAACCTCCACCGCGACTATTGTATACTCCATTACTTTTTCGAGACTTGATATCCCATGCCGGGTTGCAAATCTTTAGAGCTAAGACCAAGAGTTAGTAGCCCATATGTAAAATATGTTACTAGTATTCATACTTGAAGCTCTTCAGTCATACATTGATTTTCAGCCCGATTCACGAACTGTATCATTTAGAGTGATAAGTTTCAATGAAGTCAAAGATACCTGTACCCCAATTTCTACGTAGTCGTTTCTAATCACGGCTGCTTTTCGGCGGCTCTAATAAGAGCATTGAACAAGAAGAATTCAAGTTACACGCGGGAAAGCAGATGAAAAAAAATAAAAATCTAAAAAAAATTAGGGCCGACGGGAACACGTCGATTGCTAATATCTACGCGATACTCGCGCTTGCTCTGCTATCCTCTAATCGGCAGTCTCAAGCGGCCGATCATTACAAGCGAGCATTGCGTTGGCACTCCAACGCAGTACTGATCTCTATGTAGATAGTTTTGTCTTGCCGTTCGACTATGTACTGAGTACCGCGATGACTTAGGCGAAATTGAATCCGGCCTAACGCATAGTCCCTAGGTAGTACTCGCCAATCCACTCGCCCTGGAATCAAGCATTACACCAACAATGACATGTGGTCCGAAGCGGAACTTGCATATCGACATCCAACGCCCAGCGCCGTATCGCGACGACTGATTCACTATGCAGCTCTGATTGAGCTGAGAGGCCATTCAGCCGTCTATTGTCGCCTGCCCGCATAGAGCGGCACGTCGGGGCGAAGATGGCGGATACACGGTACAACTCGTTATTGCCAATGCTCGGCAAATATATTAATGTGACGTTGTCGAGATGCGAGGGGACACCAGCACATTTCGGAAGAGTGTTTCTACCTTTCAATTTACTGAATCTTATCTACGACAGCGACAGGTCATGCAAGCCCATGCAAAATGCAAAGGCAAGGCAGGTAACCTTAATCGTCTGCTTCTTCCGCAACATTATATTCACAGTAGCATTATGTCTCCATCTGGTATAGAATACCTCTTCGTAGTGTGGTATGCCTTGACTCATTACGTACGGTGACTACCGCTTTACTATACCCGCTCTTCAGCAGATGCGGCCAGGCTGCGACCAGCGGAATCCGACTCTAATCATGTACCTAAGCCATGCTGTTTCGTCAAAACATTTCATTGAACTTCTCAGTGAGTAGAGCGAGATGCCCCATGCTTTTTAAGCCAAGCTTACTAGCAGGGTACCGATGTCGTTTTGAGGAGAAATGGTTCTCCTAAATAGGTAACCGAAGCCATTTGAGCTGAAGCGATCATCGTCACCTTGTTGGGTAACAACTGCACAAGTCGTATATAGCCTTCGCTCTTTTAGTCATGTGCATTCTCTATCCTCGATCGGCCCTACTTATAGGCTATACTGCACTTCACCGGCCTTGACAAGTGTGGCGTTCACGCGCATGCTCACAAGATTGGAGAAACCGGAGGCCAAGATCGGAGATCGCGAAGCGGCCGCTCGCTCGGTGGGGTCGGATCAAAGAAGCCAAATGCTATACCTACAGTCGTATTTGGCGATGCTATCTACCCTTCGCAACATAAGCCCTCTTCCGATTGCTAATGCATCTCTAAATCTGTCGTGAAGCCAAGAGGACTAATGTGGCGGTCATGCGGCCGTTGCAATGATGGCACGACTACGATCGAACCACATTGGCCAGTTTCTAATAACGTTCGTCGTAACGTGGGCCTCGGCATGGGGTGCCTGACCAGGCTGCCTATTTTTGCTGCTCACGATATACGGACCGCTGGTCTTGTCAGTTCTGAGTGTCAAAGTCTGACTCGTGGCTAGGGCTAGGTTGGCGAAAGAAACTCCAGTATTAGTGATTTGCGTCGTCAGCGAAAGACGGCCAATCTTTCGGCAGACGTACGACGTGCCCACTCGAAGTGGGTGATGGATTTGGCTCGCCTAACCATCATGACACTTGGCCGCTCCGGGGAGGTTGAAACGCAAGTACGCTCCAATATGATTGATTATATTTGCAAAATTGTTTTACTTGCCATAACTCCGGTCTCATTCTGGCAAACTGGGTACTGACTATTCGGGAACCTATCCAAATCATTACATATTGGTATCCATTCTTGCGCGTACTACTGGAGAGGCTTAGGGTCCTTTGATGAGGTGATGCATTGGTCCTTTTCCAATCACTATTGGTAGACGGGGGATGATAGTTCATCCGAATGGGAATAGCACGTCTATTACCACCATAACGAACCTACACTCTTGCAGCAACCGCAGCAACGAGGGCGCAATTCACACTCTCCAATGAGAGTAAGTAGGCCGCTTTGGTGGAGTTGGATTGGATATTTTCGTCCTGCAAGCCTTACCTGTGGGCGTCGTGTGGCGTCCCTGTCGCCGGATCCTAATTCGTCAGTGCCTGCATGGCCCTCGAATTAAGCTTATAAGCTTGGTCGGAGTTACATGGTATTCGGGAATCGGGAGTTGGGGGAAGTCCCTCAAAGTGCCGCTATCTTCTTAAAATACCCACGACGGGGTATTATTCCGTTCTGTTACCTATTACCAACTGCATCGTGCGTCATCTCGATTTATCATCGTCCGCGCACCGATGTATCGTCCCCTCCAACGTGACCAACAACCTATTCTATGCGAATGATGCATTGCGACCGTATCATCTCGTTCCCTTTATGGAGGCAAAGAGCCTCGGGCCTTTTGCTATGTTTTCTCGGTCTCCTTCGTTATAGTAAAGAAGGGGGTTCAATAAGATCGCCAAACTTGTTGGTCTCGATTAATTGTACCGGTACATGTCTACGATTTAATGCCTCTCGAGATTCTAAAGCATCCATACAGTGAGCATCATCAGTTGCACTCCTGCCGCGTGTGGTCGTCTGCGCAGATAGTCGGAGCACCGTGATGCAGCAAGGCTCCCCTTCGCAAGCCAACCTGCATTCTGATATACACACCACTAAGGCTAGATCTACTAAAAGCGCTCATAGGGACTAACTATCGGTATGACCCTTCCTCCGCACGAATAACTTGCTCGGCTACAGATTCGGCCCCGAAGGCGCATACTATAGGAAGGACGTTCAATCAATGCGTACGTAGGCAACGCTCTCCGAACCCCCTTCCCCCATGGCTATCGCTCCGATCTACCGAGCACGAGTTCAACCGGGCTTCGCAACCCAGTCAATGTTAGCCATGCGCTGCGGCAGGGCTGCGTGGCGTCCAACAAGCGTACTCTGTTATGTCTGTCTTGCATCTGCAGGAGCAAGCAACGAGGCGTGAACTTTTGCAAGTGATGAAAGGCCATATGGGGAACGTAGTACGTATTCCTTTTTGTTAGCTATAGTAGATATGTGATGAATCTTGGATACCTGTTAGACAGCGCAAGGTACAATGCTATATAGGACTATCACTGCTTCTCAGAAAATTATAGAAGGTAATTCACACAGAAGATTCGCTGTTAAACTATAGCGCCTTCTCGACTGCTAATCGCGGATTTCCCCAAGATTGTCATTCAAAAGCCAGGGTCGTCGATCATCGCCAAGTCCTTAAGAACTGCAGTACCTACACCACACTTATCAAAGTACTACGTATATGCCACACGCCTGGCTCAATACCGCGACCCTCCTCCCTGGTCCCAACAACTTTCCGTGGTTGACTGCTCGGGGTGCGCGTATCTGGGATTCTGATTTCTGACCGTCCTGGTCATTCGCATTGCCCCCATCTGGCCGTTATTTCTGCGCCGCAATCATGCAGCGTTCTCCGCAGCCTGCATGTACCTAGAAGGGCAGCCCTAACAGGCTCAGACGGTTTCACAAAACTCTCGTCAAATACCGCCAAACTATTAACGAACACCTTGTGGTGATATGGTGGGACGTACGCCGTACTGTTTCCCGAATTAGCGCGAATGTCCGAGCCTTGACACGGAATATGCCATCTTCATATGAAAGACTCGCACGTCGCCTGGTCATCACACTTCACACAACCAAGACCTGAACGATAGCGATTCTCTTACTCACTTGAAGTGATATAGTAGTCCTTATTTGACTTATCTATTTGATATACCTGCTCTGCTGTGTTTTCTTTGAAGATGTGACGAGAAACAGTTGCATTGTTGCCTGTAGAAAATACTCGCTCCCGAATGATCATAGGCCTCTTGTAAAATCCCGAATAATCACGAGGTTTGAATTCGTATAGATGGATCCAGTGGAGTTCTATGATCCTTCTCTTATCGTCTCCAAACCGAAACTGGTAACGAGAGTGGTGATTCCGGCGTTCCAGGAATAACAAGATTGGTGGGATATGGTGACTGAGTAGACCCTCTGGGACAGTTGTGAAACACTGCGACCGTGGCGGTGGTGATTTCCATGTAAGCCATTCCAGCTCGTCACCCAAAGGAGATCTTTACATGATGTTATCTCGCCACTCTGAATACCGTAAGCAAATCTAGCCGAATTGTTCCTTGGCATTCTTAGCTTACTAGGTTTGTTCGTGATATCGATTTCGTCGTCATTCAAAACAGCCACAAGCTCTGTGGTATCCGGATACCAGGTAGTTTTGGGAGACTGACCCCCCATTCAATGGTATGAGTAGTCCAAAGCCTGGCTCGAGAATACACTATAATGCTTCTTTTGGCAACCACCCTTTCCCATCCCTGTGATCATATGAGATCTAAGGTTGCATTCTCCAGCCTTGCTGGCTTCGCTTATCATTGAGAATGCTTATATCGTGCCGCCTCGCAATATGCTTCCCTCTTTGGACGCGCTAGTTTTGATAATAGGATGGTATGTATAGGTTGTTCTTGAGTTTAAAATTCTGACACGTGCATGAATGTGGCTTAACATTCAGCACGACAGGGGGAGGTATTACACATAATACAATGAAAAATGGCCAACTATACAATTCCCAAAGGTTGTATTAAGAATCAATTATTGTCAGCAGACCTTCACCGTGAGTATGGAGGTGAGACGGCACGTACATGTAGGGAGCTTCATCATCAGTATCACCAATGCAAGGGAATAATGGATAGCAAGACAAACGTATTCTTATCCTTCAAGATTTATAGTACATAGTTTGCACAAAGAAATACTCGCCACCGTTATGCATGATATCACACTGAGACTTCCTAGAAAAATATCTCGTGGCGTTATTGCTACTGTAAGCCGCCGCCTGTAGTCATCTGCCGGCGGCATTAAATATTCGCAGAGTATTTCCTACATTACCAGCACATGGTAAACACCGGTTCCGAGGCTCTGGTATATTCCAGGTATCCGGCCCCTTCGTTACAGGGGGTCTAAAGGCTGGCTGCACTATGCAATGTAACCCCCACCGACGGGCAGGGTTTCTTCACTTGACTTATTGCCGGTATAACTAAGGTACCGCTTACCCCAACACTCGAGAGATTCTTCATGTACCCAAGCAGTGAGCAACACATGTATAGAGTCATAGCATCTCGCTGTTGTGCCTGTCTCCCCTTTACCTTCACTGGCGGATACAAGGATGTAGTGATTGCTTGGCTGTGTATATGACACCCCTAAATAATGTCATCTCGGTTAGTATTATCCTAAAATGGCATAATCGTTCCCCAGCCATTTGCTCTCTTCTCGGGTCACGCCTCAGTCAGCGGCACTCCGGAAAGTAGGTTGCCTTCTGTTCGAGATCACTGTGTTATTCTCAGCAGAGGGGCGTGAGCTCATTGTAGAAGCCGAAAAATGATGGAACTTGTTGGCGGTTTACTTACTTCCGCCTCCAAATACGGTGACAACTGCGCAAGGGCTTGGGGAATGATGCTTCCGGCTTCGCCGACGGGTATAAGGGATTTTTGGGTATCCATATCATGACTACCTACAAGTAGGTATGGTTTGCGATAAGAGATCCTTGATGGTCCGTTATTCCATTAGAGTATCGCATGTTCGGGTGGTCTAGGGTTTGAGGCTTCTAGAAGGCACCCTTGTCGAAGGATTCCATGGAACAGAGCATCACCATACTTATTAGGTACACTAAGTAGATAGCATAAGAATTTCGAGATGACATGCTCCAACAGGGTCTGAGCAGGGCATGATTAGTAAGGCTTTGAGACTCTACAGTATGTATAGCCGTCGACAGACAAACTCCCTGGTCAGTAGCATAGAATAAGTGTCAGAGAGGAATTTAAATTCTGGAAGGAATTTTCTAACGAGACAAAAAGCAAAAAAACTCCTCTTACTCTTGGCATCGAGATCAACACCATGGGTTAAGCTGGACTTGCACGTGTCGTGTGGAACGAAAACAGCCAGGCGGTAAGAGCCTAACCTGCTACGGAGCGCTAAAGAGCTTCGGATTTCTGTCCGGACTTTAGAAGTAGTATAGTCTTCGACTAATCTGGTCAGGGTGCACCGCTGGGATGCGAGTAATCTTATATGTAATAATACTTCTCAAGCTTTAGCGATGGACATTCTGCGAATCTCGCCTAGCTTGATCGCCGATTCGAGATTCAATCCTAGCCGAGTAAGTAGAGAACAGGTACGAATTCGTAAGTATTAAGAATAGCATAGCTGTTGGTTCTGATAGAGCTTCACTCAAAGAAGAGAACTAAGCTCTAGCCTTACAGGCGGTTCGTAATACCTAAAATAGTCTCAGTTGATATGTGTAAGCCTTAGTGCTGAAGCTTAAAACAGACTACTACGCATAAAATAGTACGGCTAATGGAATACACGCCAGTTTTCCGAAGTTTATGATAATACCGATGGCCAGGTCAGTACAACTCTAGTAAGATCGACCATGGGAAGGATTTAGCTTCGTACCGGTTGTCAGGTTGACAGATCCTCTTACATCTTAGTACATGTCCCACGCGCATGCTCACCACGTGAAGAACACTTGCTAGCTGTAATTACTCCAAAAAGCTCTATAGTTGTTAGACGTTATCACTTCAATGATACGGCTTCATATCAGAGGTACGTGTTGTTGGATTTTTGCCCAATTCAGGCAGGGAAGTAGATCACGCAGATGTCGCAGCCTTAAAATCATTGAACGCGCAATTGCGTCATTTGCATCACCAGTTCATGGGTCCGAATTCGGTCTTGTAGTGTACTACACTTAGAGAAACAGACAGGCATAGACCACGTGTGACGACTCGAACAAACATTTATAATGCAAGCCTAAGCAATTACGCGAGTCAAAGGAATCCAACAAGAGATTGCATTGTCAATGTGTCATTACTTTCGTAACTCAAGGTGACGCTCTTACAACGCTGACTTCGGAAAACTAGCCCTTAGGTGTTTCTATTGAATACTACTCTGCAGATCTAGCTAACAGGGATACCCAGAACTGTGAGCGGCTACGTATCCCATTAATGTCCAATGATAACATTTCCTAGTCAGGACAGTAGCAAATGAGGCGTCCAGTCGGGAGCCGTGAGGCCTTGGCCGTCAGGATTGGGCTTGAAGACATACGTCAAGTATTAGAGATATGAGTAACCCAGGTATCCCTGTTAACAACGTTCCTCTTGGCTCCGTCAAAAGATATCTAATCGCAATAGTGCAAACCCGGGGTTTCCGGGTAGTGCCTATCCTTACTAGCACGTGGTACAGCACCGTACCAAGCGAGCGATAGGGTACACTCGTTCATTTAGAACGAACCATGGACTTAAGTATAAGACATAGAAGTTAGTGTTTCTGGCTCGAATCATGTTACCCGAGCGATACCTCTCTAATCAGGTAATCTACTACGTAGGTACATCCAATCCAATGGTGGTTGTCAGGTTTCGCTGATCGGCAGATTATCTAAGCTGTTATTTCCGCTATGTACCCCAACAGTTTGCATTGGTCGGCACATGAAAGTACAGTGTTGCCTTGACCCTGTACGTAGAGGCCTTGTCAAACATTCACGAGCCCTCAATGCAGTGCAATAATATCAAAATTGAGAACAGAGGATACGGTAGCATTTGGATGCTAGCGATAAAGAGTCACAAATTTGTTGAAATTACAGCGTCTCGTCGCAATGAGGTAATCAAACATGTTGTGATCTGTAATGTGAGACGGAACGATACACCCATCTAAATGACACCTACCAGCGGAGCACTCTATTCCGTAAAGATCAAGACGGAGAAATAACTGCAAGATGTTCCCAACCTAGAGGAACACATCACATCAGCGCAGTGGCACTAGGATCTGCAATCAAGTCAGACAATGAACGGGTTTCTCACGAATCTGAAACCCGACCCATTAATTGATATAGCGTAGTATACATACTCGGGGCTACTAGTAAAGCTGAATCATATTCATCGATGCATTATACATTATACGGACCGGCGGTGCGAGATCGCGATTACGACGAGAAACATAAGAGTCAAGATGGGTGACGCAACTTTCGATATCAAGATTGTCACGCACGCGAGCGACCTAGGTTGTGATTTTCAAGGCATACGCCAGTCTTCACCTCCACCCAGTTATAAAAAGCGCCGTGTGTAGATTGGTTGTGAATCTAGACAGTGTCTTCGATAAGGAATGACGGGCCAGCGTGTCACATAAGTCTCATAGTGATCTATGTGTATATCTAGAGGAACCAAAGACAGCAAATACACATCGTGATCTTGTTGGCAATGCTCGAGCATAGTGGTTGGAGGGAACCTCAATTTCCTCGAATCACCGACCAAACATGACTGAAAATGCAGCCAACACCATGAGACTCCGTCCCAAGAGCCTGGAACGGGGAACCTCTACTGGATTCGCTTAAGCTTTGCAATTTATAATACGGAAGTTGCATCCAGGCCCGATTCCTTGGTAGTAAGTCGGTATTATCAATCGAGTGGGTGAATGCAGTTGGGTGACCAAGCAGCCAACAACAATGTAATAGTCAACATATCATCAGGTCCATGAAGCACGTGTATGGCGTGGCGCATCTCCACACGAAGGCTGCAGAGGCCAGATCTTCTCATTCTCGTCAATGCTATAGTCAGCGCGCTTTCGGCATGTTATGTGCCACTGATTATGCGGGTCTGACCACGCCTAGTTTTAACCATATAGCGATTATAGGAGGTACTGAGTATTACAAAACTTACAAAATAAGTCGTGTCAGCACCGCGAACACCGAGATATCACGGCTGCGTTCTGGTCGTACGGCCGTTCACCGATCCGATGGCAGTCGGCAAGGCGATAGATAGCACCAGAAGACGGGCTAGATCCCACAAGTGGCTCACCGGGGAGAAATTACCGACATGGCGTAGTGTACAACACGGCCGGAGTTATCCGCCACATCACACAACAAGTTAGATTACTGTTTATTCTGCTTGAGTCGGCGGTAGCTAAGTTCCGCATTGCAGCAGACGTTATTGGTATGTACTATACGCATCGTGGGAAGCCGTAGCCCCGTAATCTACTTACAACACAACGGCGAATCGTTCGATTGTTTTGCGTGCCAAGTTATGGTTCGTTTCTAGGCGCCTTCACGCTACGACGAGGCACCCCACCTCTATAAGGCCGACGGTAATAGGATTGTAGTTACTGTATGTAACGATTCTAGATTGTGTTTAGTGACGATCTGGCATGAACCTTTATACCGATCGCGTCCGAGATTCGTCCGCTGACGATCGTACGGAACTTCCCTTTCGACGAACATGCCTCACCATTACTAGTACGCTAGCTGTACAAAGTATGGTAGGGTTTGTTCAAAGGACCTCTCTGGCTGAGGTTGACCGGCGGGCAAGAGAGAGAGATAGAGAGCTTTCCGGCAAGAACCGTAGCGGACTAGTGTACATACGAGTCCAAGCTGCCATCGTTAGCTACAGTAGCGTTTTGTGATAGCAATACCTAAGCTTGGCAAGTAGTTGCGCCTTAGCGCTCTGATGGAGAAGTAATACATACAAGTACAACAGCAGTGCGACCACTCATAACTGGGTCATTCAGGAATTTTAAGGTGCTCACTGCATATTCTTTGTTGTAGTAAACGAAACGGGCGGTGAGTCGCTGAACCAACAACACGATTTCTCGTTTGTCTGCCTAGCAGACTACATACATATGGAATGTTATACCCAGCCAATCTAGGCCGGCAATTGCCAGTCTTGTCATCTCACCCGTATTACGAAGTACTCGTGCCCCTTTCACTCTTCCAGAGTAGCCGTACCATTGCTTCAAAGTACCAGTAAACCGAATGGTGTGGGTACGCGTAAGGATGATGCGGTTGGACAAGGTGTTATTTGTAACGCTCCATTTACTCGCTCTCGGCTGGCACATTTGGGTGGATGTATTAGACATCACCTACACACTACTGGTTACCAAGAGACGCCAGTAGCTCGGCGTGTAGCAACACAAGCATTGGGCGGTGCTTGGCAATTGCTTGACTAGCCAATGTCTTAAGGCCGCGCATCCCCAGCAGAGAGGGAAAATCATCCCTTCCTATTCGAGGCAAAGCAACTTTTGTTTGCACGGAATGCCGTTTGTTTGCTTTGCCAAGGGGAGGCGTCAGCACCAAGAATCTTGGAAGATCTTGGACCTTTTCGTTGAGTCGCAAACAAGCGGCTAACCGAAGCAAGGGCGTTGGACCTCGTGGAGCCCGTGGCCGTTCATGGAGAGGGCCGCCCGAAGCTTAACTCGGAAGGGGAAAAGTGATAGTCTAAAAATACCCCAGTTGGGCGTTGGCGGCGGAGACGCGACACTGCTTAAATTCATGCTTAAATTTTTTTGAGGGGAAAAGCAATAAAGATTACTTACTCCTCGTGGTTGCCAAGACTGCCAAGGATCCATCACCGCTTACGGAAGAGGGCCAGAAAAATCTCAAATATCAGAGATGTACCTCCCCAGATTGGGGTCTCAAAGATGACGACCAAGAATGCCGGATAACTTACCCGTTCCACATAGTGTACTTTGTATGCCGTCAAACAGTATCACAAGTATCACAATAGAGTGGAGTGCGGCGCAAAGCAGTTGAACAAGTTATGCAGTCCACACCGGGGGCCTGGATTCTTGGTGTCGTGTGATCTGCCATCATGCCTCAGAAGCCCTGGCATGCATGCTACCAACCGCTGGGCACATCAGTGCTGGATTTTTTTGGAGTGTTCTTGGTGATTTCTCGATTTCTCGAGTGTGGAGGGATGGCTCATTGTTATACTAGAGTGGCGTTCTGTTTCTAAGCACCCACGATAATTCAGTATCCGCCAACCGCTATGGAATAAAGGGTACTAGGCACGTAAGATCTGCACCCCGGTTCGGTTAGGAAAGAAGCTTGAATCCTTCCCAGCCAGTGGGAACTCCAGACAGGGCCGGCATTGTTTGATGACACATGTACATCCTGTTCGTCATCAGGAGCCCGACCACTAACAGCCTCAACAAGGGCGGTCCACCATTAAACTCAAATCGGTCTTGTCGCTGATGATTCATTGCTCTGGAAGCGCCCCAGCGCTTGTGCGTGCGTGCAGCTTTAGCTAGGGTCGGTCTTTATGGAACGATACACTGTGCATGTGAAGCACTGATGGCATGCTCTAGTAGAGTAGGTACATTCTGAATAGTTTAGATATAATAGTCTTTCAAGGCGACGATAGTGGTCCCCTGTACTTTTGCCCAGGCCATTATTCCTACTTCATCCCTGAACATTCAGCAATCATCAGCAGTCATGGGTCAGACGAATGCGTAGGTAGCCCTTTTCTGGTGACGAGCAAAAGCACCTTGTTGTTTGCACAATGCGTTTCTCGTCAGAGGGAACCAATCGTGGCAAGTAATGCATTCCACAAAGTAAGACCTCGCGGGTTCTCCCTCACCGCCGGCAAATGTGTACCTTATGAACCTCCGAATGAGTAACTCCGTGGTCATCTCGGTCCGACGATAGAATGGGATCACAAAATCTGCTTGATGAGTTACCTCGGTGGCCACAATAATGTTCACAGTTCAAAGTTTGTTGTCGTTGCTACTACAATGGTGTACTACACGAACCTTTGCGAGGTAATACAATACATTACAATACACTGTTTCAGATGTAGAATCCCGGAACATCTAGGCGCGCCGATTGTGACTCTGGGGGCGGGTAGCAAATCCAACATATGAAGTTGATAGTATGGAGAAGAATTGTCGGTTTATACCTAGCCCGCCTGACCTCGTGCGTTCGGCCTTTTCCCAATCAGTTAGTCTTTACAGCATCGCCAATCTGCATCCAACCGATAATTTGAGCCTCGATTGAGGCGGTGAATTAACGGTCCCAGGACTTTGGGTATTTGAAATGACAGAGACCCTAGACCACCCAAGACTACGGGTCCGGGTATTTCAAATGCCACCGGCGTCCAATCCCCATGTCATGTGACTAAGCCATGTATACGGCCGGCAAGAAGCTGCTTAGTATTAATGCCTAGACGGAGTACTAGTATCAGAAAAGCAAAACTGGGTGGAATCGATTCCAACAGTCTAACTCCGCTATGGACAAGAAGATAACCACCCACAAATGTGACTCTCTAGGGAGCGGCTTGGCTCATGGTCAGTCACACTTGTAGCAAAAAGCTGTTTTTTTTTCTCCCTCGGAAGTGCACTGATGAGCTGTAGATAGTAACTCCTGGTGTATCAGGAGAGTTGAAGGTGGTAATACCCGAAGATACGCCAGTTGGTGTTTGATGGGCTTTGTTAAATCAGACAAACGTAATCACGTAAAACCAGATCGCACGAAAGGAGTACTACTGCCAGCGAATTCGGTCATGACTATCCCAAAACGATAGTGCTAGGAAACACGAAAGGCTCAAAGGAGAACTGACACGGTGATACAGTCAAGGCTCTACGCTATGGCATTCTCGACTTTTACCGGAATGGTTCGAGCGTCGGTGCTCTGTGTGTGTGTGTGTATTGTTTCACATAAACGACGATACCACAAGATGATCGTCTCCAATAGCAAGGGTGCTTGCGTCGGTTTCGGTATAATGCAGCGATGTAAAATTCACTCCGTTAAGGGCTTTCGGAAGCCGGTGGAGACCTGCTTATCCAAGCTGAATCTACGCATCCAGAGACGCGCAGCATGATCCTGGGATGTCCCTTTCGCAAGCTGACCTTGCGCTCAGGGTGGCATCAGCATTGATAAGGCGGTAGAATACCGACCGACCCCCACGCCCGGAAAGAGCCTCGCTGATGAGGCATATGCCGTAGTCTGAGTAGTATAGTTATATATACGACACACATATATAAGGTACCGATGACCCATTATATGCTGTACCCAACCAACATCGCCTGGCTTATGGGCGCTGAAGAGCGGATGATACCTGTCCTTGCAGACGGTGAGCATGAGCGGATGCTACCGACAACGACAGCCGACAGGGGAGACGGAGTCCCATGATAGATATCTAAGTAAGTATAATTCTAGACACCATGCCGCAAATTGTATCGCTGCAGCAGCCATGTACATACAGGAACGAATAGTACTAAGCACTATTATAGGACAGGACGGCACGAAACTGTAACAGTGCTGTTCATTGAGCACATGATATCCCTAGGCGGCAAGACCCTGGATAAATATCTGGCCCGAAAAGACGTCGCCCTTGTAACAGAAAACGCA
Source organism: Xylaria scruposa (assembly GCA_022385635.1). Classification (NCBI taxonomy): domain Eukaryota; kingdom Fungi; phylum Ascomycota; class Sordariomycetes; order Xylariales; family Xylariaceae; genus Xylaria; species Xylaria scruposa. The sequence goes on along the minus strand of MU280241.1, from coordinate 176,539 downwards.
CACGTGAAAATAATAGCGGGGAGATCAGACTTTACCCCAACAACATACGCACGTAGAATAGGCGCACCCCGGAATGTTGATTGCGATCAAACAACATGGGGTTATGGCCAAAAGGGAGTCACGGCCTTGATCTTAACCGTAGTGGTGTAACTTGATGGAGAATTGTCTTCTAGAGGCACGGGTCTAGTAACGTACGTACATACAACAAACAGTGGATATATCCACCCGTCCATCTTCTGCTTGTTACCCCTCCGTAAGTGAGATTCTTATTGTTGGCTAGATGGGCTAGTCAGACGTCAGATAGACTTTAAAGACACACCGTCTTTTGGATCCGGACTCCCCACCTTCTTCCCAGCCTGTTGTAAGTATACAATAGCTGTATCGGTGCCGGTACCATGCTGGTGTATACGAACCAACAGATGATGCTCCTTGGCGGCAAGCCTGCCTGCACTCTGTATCAACCAGCTGATGCTTGGCCTTACCTTGGAAGTCCTGCCGTCATTCCAGGTCTGCAACTGCAACTTGTAACTGTACTTACCGTACTCCGCACCTAGTACTTACATATATATTGGAAGAGCTCTGGGTGGTCGATGGAAGTGTGGATCGCTTAATTAAGCTTAAGACACTACACGTGTAGGTTCCCCCATAAATTCCATGTCTGCTGTCACTAGCTGCATGCTTTCGAGTAGTTGTTTTAATGTTGCTATTACGCTGATCAAAATCTCATTCCCGAGGGCGATATAGTCAATGCTCAGTCCATACTACTACTTGTGTGTACGGCATCAGGTCCAGTTGTGGATCTACATACCAATGGTTCTCTTTACTATCTGGTACTTCGTAGCACTAACAATTCATGCCCCCCCGTTGCCTGCCGGTCCTCCGGCTTGATACGGCAGAAATCTTCATCTGTCGGCGCGGCTTTCTTTTGATTGCTTTTGAAGTTGTGCACAGTTTCGATCTCGACAAAAGCCTCGTCGGCTAATAAGCGAGCTCAGGTGATGAGATGAAATTAAGTCCGGAATGAAGCTCGAGGGTGCCAGGACCACACAATGGCGGCCGGATAAATTCATCCATGAACGTTTCTGCAGACAAGTAGGCAGGCAGCCTTATTGTTGTTGTTGTTGTTGGCGGCGGTGTTTTTGTTGGTGGTGTTGGTGTCGGCGTTGGTGTTACTACTGTTGCTGTTGGCTTCACATGCATCTACCTTTACCTTTTTCATAGTATAGTTGCTTACTTCAGGATGCTGCCGCTTCTTGTTCACGGCACAATGCACTATGTTAGGTGCATTCACCATTAACTGCGCTCGTGTTGCAGGCTGGGAGCAAGCAGTCTGGGCCTTTCCCGCCAGGGGCGGAGAGCCTGGCCGCACGTGCTAAAGAGGTGCTAAAAGAGATGGTTATCACGGGAGCCAGCCCATTGCAAGCCACATCTGTACCGTCTATTCCAAGTGCGTGTAACTTGTTTAGCGGATGCTGTGTGGGCGGCGCCAAGCCCGTAATACAATGCAGGCTGTGTACCTAAGTACTGAAGTACTAAAGTATCTCAGTTCCTCAGGTTCTCCCTTGTCCCTTGCTCTTGGCAAGTACTTGTACCTTCTGCCACGCGCAATTCTTGGGGCAGTTGGGCCAAGCCTACCCAAGCCAAGCCAAGCGGGCCAAGCCAGAGGTTGCTCTGACTCGGGAACACTTGTTGCCAGGGTACATAGCATGTTGCAAGGTACCTAACGCTGTACCATCGGCCCACCGCAAACCTCACCTACCCACCTACCCCCCTACCAACCCGATCTCTCTATATTTATGACTGTATATTACCTACCTACGGGTCCCCATACCCTTACCTGTACCATCACCATCCCAGTTAGTCCGCAGCTGCAACACAAACTCTAAGTCCACGGCCTTATATATCCTACATGGTACCTTCTGCTTAAGCTTCTTCGGCCCTCTCACGTCCCAACCTTAAATGGTCAATCAACCTTGCTTGCACTTAACAGTCTGAGATCAAACCTCTATCATTCGGCTGCTCCTACCGCATTCAACTCTAACCCTAACCGATAACACCTTGATATCAACCTTAGGACCACTATCCGTCTCCCAATTCCGATTCTAGTAACGTTGACCTTGTTTTCGAAAGGCAAAATATACGTTTTGCTTTCGTCAACACTTGGTGCCACTGTACCTCTTAAGGTTATCTAAGCTTTCAGCCAAGACAATTTATAAACCAGCGGCTCACACCTAATTGTTTCGACGCCGAGCAGCGTATAGGACCCAGCAATATAAAAACCACTTAGTATGTTTACATCCCTCCAGTTCGAACCCCAAGCAAGTGCGAAGAAGACTTCAGTACATCTCCATCTCTCCTCTCGATGTATCCTATGATCAGTACTAACATAAGAACCCTTCTTTTAGCTAGTCCTATTATTACGACCAAAATTACAGCCATTGCTATAACAATAGCGATCCGCACATCATAAATTACCTAAGGCCTTTGCTGTTCTCGTTCATTACCATCGCTAGTATACCACCGTCTGTATGACGCGCGATTGAGGTCAGGTTGGAGTTGATGGGCAGGAGGGCAAGATTGTAAGAGCGACGCTTTTCCAGTCTACGCGATAGGGCGGTCTACACCCTTCTACAATTATTCTCGACGATTAGTCGATCATGCACAGCCATTCCCTTACGATGGAAACGTATAACGGCTGCGTGCGCACTCCCGCAGATGCTATAAAGCTGTTTGAAGCATGCAGGCTCGGCCTTCTGCCTCGGGTCCAGAGGCGGTTATCGGAAAAAGAGAGACAATCGATCAGGCCTGGATCTGTCTTTGTCTGGGACGAGCGGGAAGCCGGTATGAGACGCTGGACTGACGGCAAATCATGGAGTGCGAGCCGAGTTTCGGGTAGTTTTCTCACATACCGAGAAATGGAAGGAAAGCGAGGAAGCGGTTTCGGGACCTCTCGCCGGACTACTGGACGCTCCCCCGACAGCGGTCGTCTGAGCGAGGATGATCAAGACGGCGAGCCAGAAGGTTACCGGTATAAGACAGACGGTCTCATGAAACAGTCTTTCAGCATAACAACATCTCAAGGACAGCATTTACATCTGATCTCGTATTATGCCCGACCACTCCCCGGAGCCCCAGAACTAGTTCAGCCCACCACAGATCCCACTCTACGACATATCAATCCAGCCAAGGGCATGTATCCTGAGTCTAGTCTACACGAGGCCAATCCCCCAGCCTTGACGAGGGCACCTATGCCAACATATAACGCGACTGGTTTACAGGAGCAGGCCACGTATGGCACTCAGTGGGCCTCTCCTGCCTGGATGGGAGTATCGACATGGCCTCACTCACCAACCCAGATGTCACCGTATCCATACGGCAAGCCCGAGCCTGAAACGACCCACCATACTCACCCGCCGCCACAGTTACTCAGAGCGCCGCAAATGCCGCCATCTATACCGCCAAATCAGTCTCCCGTTTATGAGCGACTACCGCCACCCGCTGCATATCAGATGCCCGACCGGCACTCGAGCCGATCTCCCCGATCTCAGCACCTTGTGCAAGCGGCCCAAGCCGTCATGGTTAATCCAAGGATGACAAGTAGTGCACATGGCTCCCAGGGTCCTTTGCCTGCCTTGGGAATGCCACCCAGTCCTCCCAGAACAAAATCCATTTCACCACCACACACATCCAGCTCGATCAGCTCCAGCGATGTTTCGGCTCGTAAGGCGAGCTTGTCAAGTATCTTGTTACATCCTGCATCAAGTAGCTCCGAGCCGAACAGCGCCAACCCGGCAAACAATAGCGGTGGTAATTCACCTCGAGCTCTCGCTGCTGCTGCACACGAAATGTCAGCAGACCGACAGGCGCTGCGGTCGCTTGACCGCAAATTTTGCCTGTAAGGCTGCTGTCAACCTCCACTGGACCAAAGTCCGTTTCAAATAATATCTCAGAATCAGACGGCTACATATACACCCTTACTAAAAGTGATGAACGTGAAAGAATGATCAATGATCGGGTTGAACACAGTTGACATACTGTTTAAATAATTTTAGACGCTACAGAGCCTACCGCGACGAGCAGCATCATTTTGGCGTTCACGGAATCAAGAAAATGGATGGGTTACGTTTAGGGTTCAGACACGGCAACCGGAACGGCATATTCTTACACCGGCGCATCCCGCACAGGAATTTGCTTTGGCTGGGCAAGCAACGGAGTCACGGGATGAAGAATCATTAGGTCGACACTAGGAACTTGAATTGTACAATGTTTTTCCCCGCTTCCAGATACCAGCCCTTGGCGGGGGGGAGGGGGAGTACTGCTTTGATAGTTATTGAACAACGGTTTACGATGATTAATGTGCTGAACAATGACTCAAGTTCCCAATTTGGCCTCGTGATACTTAATAACTACGGAGACTACAGCCTGCTTGAAGTGGATATACTTAGGCCCAGCTTAAATCTGGTCGGGACATCATCCGGGTTAATGTAGGTCATGCAAGGTCCTTTAAAGATGCAGGGTCTTGAGCATGCACAATACATCATCCGCAAATCCTCTAGAAACCTCTGGAAAGAAGCCCGACCAACAATGTTCTGAGTGTGTAGTATAATTTCCCAGCACTAGGGACCGGCCGTTTGACAGTGTCGATCTTTAGGTCTAGCTTAATAACTCAAAACGCTGAGCCTATCATTCGGTGTCGGTTTTTTTCCTCAGCCCGAATACGGAAAAGTTTGCCGCATCTGGGCCCTAGACTAAATTACGTTATTAGTATGTTAAAGTTCGCTACTTACCGTCGTCTACTTGTAAGCCGGCTGCTCTAGGCTAGATTCCGTAGATTATGTAGAACTGGTGATGTCTAAGAAGTGTTCAACAGAGAACATTCTGTATGTAACTAGACTAGCCAACAGCGGTTGAGAGGCCTTCATACCTATATAGGACATCCTTTCGCCGCATCGCGCAACTTGTTAGTGGGGTCTACCTAGATGTTCCTGGGCGGTGAGTTTGTTTTTACGATTATCTCGGTCCGAATTCAGGATATACGTGCCATGCTAAGTCATGATTCTATTACTACACCATAAACAGGCTAATAAAGGAGTCGATCTGGTGGACCGCCACGTTTAGATGCTATGTAGCAGACGATGATTTCCTAATTCCGATTTTTTAGATTTAGGTGGGCATGGGGCATCGGGCAGAGAGTAAGGTTCTTCGTAACTCTATATAGAAACATAGCCGAAGCTACTCGTACTCAACGGGCTTGATTGTTAAACAGCCTCAAGCTATACTTCCAAGTAACTCTATCTTTCCAATCTAAATTTGCGGCAGGCAATTTACACGTTCCAAGATAATCTATCCGTTCGGGCCGGCATCTATATACATGTATATATTTCTATCTTACAGCGTTACGTGAAGTATACAAAATGCCAAGCTTTTGCAATCCAGATCAGAATATTTCCTCCAGAACTTTAGCTCATGCCCACACCATCATATACATATACACTAGCATGCGCTGTTACGTATAGGAATCATTTAGAGTATATTTCGCGCCTGTCCGGCATCCAAGGAGCTAATATAAGTATATACGTGCATGCACATATGCACTTTCATGTATTATGGGCGCACAAGTCTTACAGGACCATACATATACACGCAAGCACAATAAGCGCGAACAAATCGACGCCGGTATTTAAAAATAAATTTCTTTTTGGCCTACATTCCGTACCACGTGGAACTGAGTGGAAATGAGAGCGGATTGCGGAGCGTAGTTTGTATAAATAGACTGATTGTATAAGTACATCTAAACACCATATTAGATAGTGCTGGAGAGATAGACACACGCTAGAGCTGGTGACGCAATAACCAATTCAACAAAAGTACATCCGTCTGTATTAAGGTACAAGCAACCAACCAATCTCCTTCGGACTCGCGGAATAATACTATAAAACGTGGCTCGCGTACTAGGGAGGCAGATAAAGAAAAGCAGGTAGCCACGTTGTATATTTTTCTTTTGTGAGTAATACGTAGCAGCCACATGAAAATGGATGTGCGGCTGGCAGAACAAAGAAGAAAAACATGAGTGTCACGTTATGTCGCAAATGCGATCCCAGCGCGTGATGTCGCGGAAGTGCGACGAAGAAGTACGCGTCGCGAGATGGACCGTCGGCCACTTTCCTGTTTCGGTAACATTTTGCATATAGGGCTTCAGCCTCTTCTTGTTTTGAAGGGGAAGGCGTTTAGCGCGATTTGCGATGACAGCTGTCATTTTACGCACACACACCAAAAGTTTTCGGGCTTTCGGGCTTTCGATAGTTCTTGCAAAAATTCCGACCGATATTTGCAAAATCTTACATCACAGAGATCCAGTCTCGGCTCCAGATTCGGTCCCAGAAGAAAAACACGTTAATGCGCTACTGGCGGTGGAGAAACTAACAGCGTTGAGGCCGCCAGATTGCCCCATGGTTTTCCGAAGATGCCGCCGGCCGGCAATATATCACCCTTATCTACAACTACGCCGTATACCATTTGGATGCTCAGCCTGATCGACTTACACCTCGCTTATATGACGTGATACACATGGTCTAGCCCAGCCTTCAATGGAACTACTCGGGAGTTTGAGAGCATTAACAACAACAGACAGAGCAAGTGACACGAAGCAGATGAACAAGTGGAAGAGACAAACCGCCATGGGGGCTAAACTGGGCTGGACTAGTCCTCCCAGCACTCTGGATTCTCTCCCAAAGAGGCTTAGGAGGCGTCTTGAGATGCTTAGATACATTGCATGCATACATAGGTGAAACACTACTACTTCGGCTGTTAGCTTGTTACTTTGGAACTTTGGGGGCGGTGCACTAACAGCTAACACCATCTAGCGTGGGGTTAATGTTGTGGAACCCCGTCGGAGATTGAAATGTTGGATTCGTTTCGCATATTTTACTTTGCTCCGCCAAGCAAGTGATACTCAGGTAGTTTATTACGACGACTTGTATGAGAGTGCACCCCTCGGCGTCTCGGCATCTACTGGTGGCCTTCGTATCGGCGCTAAGGGAAATGGTATATCAAGGGGGGGTAGACTTATACACTATCTTTCTTTATGCCAATGGTTTAAATGATGAGACTCATTAAGCTTCATTTTAAAGCTGCCGAGGCATTGGTAAGAAGGGGGCTAAATGGCACTCGACACGTCGAAAATATCGTCCGTCATTTGGGGCTAGGGCGATATAGGCGATCGGTGAAACTATCATCGACTATTCCATACTTCACGAAGAGAGCTAACTACTAACTACTTTAGTAAAAACGGAACAATTCCGACGTTCATGACACGCGATCGATTCTATGCGTTGTTCAAGCCAGTATATCGTCATACCGAACACCAGAAAACTCAAAATATTATGTTAATTTTTAGCGTAAAAATTAGCTTATCTACATCCACCACACGCATGGTCGAGACTAGACCAGACTGTGGCCGTTATGAAACCATATGGAATCAATAAGAGTAATCCTATACACCTACTGGTTATCGCATCTGCCTGCGTAGGCTCGAAGAACTGCTATAGTTAGGTAAAAGGCGTTGGTTGTAACGTAGCCTGACAGAAAGTCGTTTCTTTGCATAATGCTTCATGGAACCTTCCTCGAAAGTCAATCAACAAGTAATAAGTGATTGCGAGCTCTCTTCATGCTCCAAGGTATACATATACATTAGAGCGTTTCGTTCATTATTCAGCGAGCAGAAATTAAGAACGCCACCAGCAAAATCCCTTTATTTTAGGGACAACCAGTCCGGAGCTACCGGACCATTTTAAGGTAGAAAGAACTAATAACTCGACTTAGGATAACCCGCCCTGTAGAATAGGCTTTTGATGTTATCATTGCCTGTGTCTTAGGTATGTATCTATACGACTTGAAAAGATACGTACAAGGCTGGGTGCATTATCAACAGCCCCTTGACCCTTCACAAGGAGATTACGTATTTCATTATGCCCACTGCTTTAAGTTTAAGCTATCACAGAGTTTAAATTAACCTTTGGTAAAATTGACCTTTGATACTACGTATATATTGAGATGCGTTGGGCTCAGGTCAGCAAGGTAGAGCAATGGATACTTCGAACACAAACGGCGACCAAAGTAGAACGACGGAATTTACCTTGAAACTAAGCTTATCATACCTCGTGACTTTCTTTTAACAAACAAAGTAGTATAATGCGGTGAATCGACATAGAGCCTTAAATTGTGGATACCATACATCTTATTCATCGGTTTATGGAGCAACACCACGGAAACCTATCCCATCCGGGATCTCAAGACCGAGAACTGGCGGCCGCTAAGAGAGATACTTGTCGTCACCTGACCGGCGTTCGAGGTGATGGCCATGGCCAGGCCATGGGCCACGCAGTCTGAGCCCAAGATCCTTCTGCGTTCACGCCCCGGGTTTGCGGGACACGTGCGGCAACCAACATAAACCTAAGCCTAAGCCTAAACGTGTGCATGAGCGGGTGCAGCATTCTCGATCGCTGCCAACTTATTGTACTGTAGATGGATCGGCAAGCTTAACCGTGTGATGGCCCCACTACTCTATTTCCCCAATGCCAGCTAATATCATGCAACCAGCATGATTCTTCTAGTGCGCTTCAACATTTGATTTCTCCACAAAGACAGTGGAGGTGAATATACTGTAGTGACAGCCAAGACAGTGTTCAGATCTTGGGTACTGCTACTCGATCGGCGATAACCACTCGTACACTCCGCAACTCCGGTAGCTTCGCATCTTCGGTTTGGACTAATGACTGTTGTAACGCAGGAGGCATACTAAGCCAAACAAGTATGAGAGAAAAGGGGGGCGGGATATGGTCGTGTCACGTAGTTACGGCGCAGCGTAATTCAATCAAATGAGATTTGGATTCGCATGGTAGCTTTGGTATACCGGGGGACGGCACCATCAAAAGCCAATCAGTAATTCTACTAAGATAACAATAGCTTTGGAATACGAGTACATTCTAAATGGCGGCCTAAATCCTCTTCTATGCAATTTTCACGACGGGTATAGACGTCTCTGCCTACATTAAACAGTAGGCCTAACAGGAGAGGCTAGAGTAATATGCCACCTCGCTAATAATGCTGTCTCGAAGGCTATAATAGGGGTATGAAAGTATATTCGCATGGATACTCTTCAGGGGGGTTAGGGGATTATAGAGGTCTTAATTTTCTTCAGCCCAAGGGGGAGGTTTAGCTTGTACAATGGATTTGGTCTGTCTCGTAATGTCAAAGGAGATAAGGAGACTGAAGGAGGCCAAAGGTCTCATATGACTGTATTCATGACTCTGTCTTGACAATATAAAGACAAGAGATTATACTTATAGAATAGTCGTGTACTATAAGTTTTACGAAATCTCTAAAATATTCTTATTTCCCTAAGAGCTTACGATAGAGACTATGGCCTTATATTTTCCGTGGTAATTACTAGGGTCTCATCGAGTTGTCGATCATAGGTATAGATTCATATTTTTCTTGCAAAAACTTGTCTCCGTTTTTCGATTCCTCATTGACATATACAACAATTCATCCATCTGGTAATCTCTAGAGATCAGATATAGAACGCCTTCAAGAAATAATTCCAGCACTCCTCGTATGCTCCAACCATCCCTTTAACAACGAATATGTTTACCAGCGAGTGTAAACTGCATTGCGATATCGTGAGTAAAACATTCAAAGCACCAAGGACGTAATTAAGGAAATGATAGAATTTGCTCGTAATAAAGCGCCCACTCATAGATGAGTGGCCGGTAAAGCGTGGTACGTATGAGCCATATTATGATCCATCGTACTATCTACATATCGTCGACAGTTATCCAGTCTTCTGGCATAATTACAGTTTAGATTGGATACTAGCAATTGAGACTAGTCTGAGAGATAAATCGTGTATGAAGCTTGCTTGTAAGAACGTCTGTATTAGATTTTACAATAATCTATTGGGGCACCAAGGAGGCTATACTGCCTAATCCTTCCTTCTGGCCCTGAGGTTTAAGTACCCGAGAGCTCTGCTCTTGGTTGATTGACATTGACTGTTCAGATTCGTGTCGCTATTATTGTGATCAAAAGAACACGAAATATGCGATTCGCCGCATGTGGGATAATTATTTACACGATATCGGCAGCCCTATCCCCTGGCTTGCGGATAGTTGCAATCCCAATGCATTTGGTTGGTCCATGTGACACCTCCAGCCCATATTTTCAATATCTCTTCTCGTTAAAAGCTCTGAAGCGACATCTAGTAGAATTTTGTTGCTGTACGTTAAGCCCATTTATTTACTCTCGGCCATCGACCCATCAAGCGTCCTTCAACTACATTGTTTGGCTGTATCACTAGAGTCGGGCTGGGTAGCTTTAGAGTATCGGGTAGAGATGTGATCGTCTGATAAGACAACGAATCGCGTAATTGTCACTTTAATACATTGCTCTTTGTCTAACCTATACCATTGCTCGTAATCTTTCTTCACTTCAGTATCATGCTAACTTATAACCGTGACCGACGAGGAAATAATACTTCACTATTTACTATGCATTCTGATTTGATAAGAAAGAAAAGAGTAGAAGAAAATCTAAGAATGAGTGGATTTAGAAAAGAGAGAAAAACAAAAGGAAACGATCCGTTCTGAGTTTATCGTTAAGCAATCGAACAATAAATGCTTCAGTACTATAAGTGTCCTGTCACGACCTCTGGATACTGAAGGCAACGTAGGGGTAAGTCTTGAATACTTGTTGTCGCACAAGGAGCTCCAACAACTACGTCTACAAGCTAGAGATCTATATACAAAATGCCCTCATTGTTCTGTCACTCTAGGGAGGCGGTATGCAGCTGTAGGTATCGCGAGGCTTCGCGAGAGTCTGACATGTCAATTGGTAAGGCAGAGGGGAATAGAGCTCTCTTAGTCAAAATGGCATACGAATGAAATATAACAGATGCTTAGGTTTCTAAGACCTTCACTCTTCGTAGTTATTCGGAGATTGTATCATCTGATGGCTGAGATATGGATGACCATTAGGTACAGAGAACCTGTATACTCGCAATGCTATAATGCCATGTGTTGAATACTACGGTAGCGTGATTACTCCATGTGCGAATTACCTTCGACGAATCAGTTTGGGACAACATAAATGTCAGTATGATAAATGTATTTCTATTATATTCTATTTTATTGCCACGAGCATTGCCTATTGTGGTAGTTGTAATCAAGAGCATTCAAGATTCCAATCAGATGCACAAGTGTAGCAACTACAACTAGAATGTGAAATATTTGATGTGATGATCCGAATATGTCAAAACTTCCAGGCTTAACACACTCTGGGAACCGAGACTACACCTGGTATTAGCATGCCTAGAAACTCACTAGAGCATCGTTCACCAACTTACAGCATAGGTGACAGCGCCGATTAAAAAGAGACCGCCTTCAGCCAAATAATAGGGTAGCCCCGATTGTTTCACCATCTGGGCAAATCCAAACATATGAATCCCATGAATAATAGGTGCAAGGCCAGACAAACCGGTCACGACCAATACAATTAGACGAAATGTTCGCCATCTTGGGCCCTTGAATCATTTGGAGTTAGCTATTGCCACATGAAGCGTGATCTATAAGGATTTAAAGAGCCTCAAGATACTATCATGATCAAAGGAATTCTCGTACTCCGAAAGCTGCAATAACAAAAGAATTGCACTGAAGATTACTCACTTGGAAGCACGGCGCGAGCATAATCACTATACTCACGATGCCTAAAGAAACGCTCATAGCCCACTGCAGAACTCGGGGTCAGTTATCACCATTTAGAGCGTATCAAATCAAGGTTTCAGGAGCTTCCAAACACTGTCTTGGCCCAAATGGGAAATCTCGTGCTCTGAAAGTCACCAAAACAAGAAGAAAATGGTTCCGAGAATTGCTTACGTATATCTTACGCTCAGTCCACTCACACCAAAACTCGACGTAGATCCCCGACACGAAGGATCCTACGATGAGGATAATGATACCTACAAAGTCGAGGCGCAGCCAACGCGCCTCGACATCCTGTGAGTGGCTCATGAGCGTATGATATGCGCTCGAGATACCAAGGCACTGCAACGTTCTCAATTAGCTGTCATGGCTTCGAACATGATCTGGATATATGTTTGGCAGGGCTGGGATCTTCTGGGGTGTGTAGTTTTAGCCAGAAAGAGCCATTCATTCTTTGAAACTGAAGCGAGAAAGAAGTGAATTTAAGAACGACTACTTACCGCTGCTGCGGCCGAGAGAAGAAACGCGAAGATTACGTAGTCGCTTGCGCCGACATCCACGTATCGCTGTTGCAAGTATGAGAACACCCATGCCACACCGACGAAGAGAGCCGCAGCTGCTGGTATTAGGTGCGTATAGATATTCATTGTCTCGTTGTGCAGAAAAGCTAAACTTCGGAGGCAGGCTATCGTACTGCGCGAGATGGGACGATATCCATGACGAATGAAAGGGTTATCTTGGTGCCAAGTAGGGAGTTCCTCATAAGAGATAAGCCTAGATTTGCAAGACTCGGTGCTCTCTATCGCACTGGCGTCTACCCATGATTCGTGGCGCTTCTCGTTGTCTGAAGAATCGCGGCGGCTTGTGGCTTCTCGCCTAGTTGGAATTGGGGACTCCGCTGACATGATGGTTCTGACACAAATGATGGGGATGTCTGCTGTGATTGTTGAAGCAGCGAAATCGTGCGTAATGCATCCGTCTCAGTCAAGTCCGCTAAATATCGTGAAGGCAAGAAGGAGGGCTTGCACATCGATAGTTTCGCCAGTTTACTATACGAATCACGGTTAGGATACCCTGTCTATTGCCCGAATGAGTATCCCTCATCAGCCTCGCCGACAACGGCCGCTGAAGCGTATGATTGGCGCGGGTACCAATGACATCACCGAAGATCCTTTTTTGTGATCTTGCGTAGTGGAGACATTATGTGAAGCCCTGAACACTTCAATATTTGCTATTGAGGGGGATTCTTTGCGCATTCGAGGGGATCCACTAGCATTAGACCTGCGAGTTTCGCTATTGGAGTTTGGTGTTGTCTTTTGTCTTAGAAACGTTGGTCACGATATAGTATGATTAGACCATTAAACTCGAATATTTTATATTCCGATGGGAGATATATCTCAATATCGTCTTGCCTTCAACGATCTTGATAATTGTCATTATAAGTTACTGAAAAGTGTAATAGGTGTATTATTGAAGTTATAGAGTTGAATGATGTCGCCTTAGGGGCCCTGCTCGAAGACTGTTGATGATATGCACATTAGGTATTTAGCGAACTTGATATAGTATGCAAGGAATTGGGTACTATCACAGAAATTGTGCGTGAGGGTCAGATTGATCTAGATGTGCAAGAAAATACCTTGTATTATGAGTTTGGATCGCGATAATTTGATTGATAAATTACCTTGGCACATACGCAAGAATTGGTTTTCGGACGCTTTGGGATCTGATTAGACGCTGGATCAGATGCTGATCAATGAATAGTGACATTCTATTGCACCGACACACTTGAGTGGCGTTTTCTGCTCTATTAGAACTCAGGATTACTTGGATTGAAGGTGAGAGGTGCCGAATCCTAAGTACTCATCAGGCGTACGGAATAACATTAACGGCGTTTGACAAGAGATAGACTTGTGGGCCATCTGGATTATCGTTACTCTCTTTCGACTATCGAGTCAATTCTGAATTGATTCGCAATTCGCGTAGCAGCTGCGATTCATGCGCTTAACTTTAGAGACGCGTAGACATGCGTAGTCAAAGTAATGGCTACGACATAGTCGATGTGAATATAAATAGAGATCGGTCCTGTGTTGGCAAGGGATCGACATGGCTGCGTACAGGTCGTCCAAACTGAAGGTTATCGTTTGCTGGCCGGTTTTGACGCGCGGGATAAGAATGCAAGTACAGTAACGACACGTATACACACGTAACGAAGCCGTATGCCATGACAATGTACAGTGTTGAAGCATTCTCGTAGATGGCGTGATGCTGACAGGGTGAGTAGAGCGCCCACGTGTTTTCAGGAAATCCATAGTAGTGTACATGATAACTTATTCCTCTCAACACCAGCGTCGAGAAAGTCTATGTTAGTTACAAGCAATACACACTTGGCCGTGAGAGTGGCTACTTGTGGCCTGGTATCGGGGAAGGCCGAATTAAATGCATGGCTCGCTTAGGCACGTGCTCTTGAAGTCCGCCCCGACATCGATCACATGTTCTTGCGATTGAGTCGTAGTTGTTGGATAATAACCTATAAATGCTCCAAAACAAACGAGGATAGGTCAATTGGCCGGGCCATCCTATGTGAAAATGGATTGTTAACCTGATATCGTTGTCTAGGAAATATATCACGATGTAATAGCAAAGTGGTATGCAACTGAGTGCCCGAATGTGCATTCGGAGCTATCATCTCTGCATACACGACGACTGAGAAAAACGTATTGATTGGTGTTGGGTTGTTAGCTAATAATAGACGATAGCCGTAAATTCTGTGATGCCAAATATCAAAATGGAGGAATGCTGGCTGCAATTTGCGAAAGAAAACGCGCATGTTGATTTGTGTAGATAGCTTCGATTTTGGCTGGGCGCGGCAGACGGGTCGCGCAGACCCTTTTGTTGGTGTCTGATAAAGAGCGAGGAACATAGACGGATTGAGGACTCCTTATGGCATTCAAAGGATAGTGGCAAAGCAGATGCATCGATTTAAAACAATTTCGGCGTAGAAACTAAGTGTCTGAGCCCATCATCTTGAATGCGACCGAGTGTTATGACTCGACTTGCGTGAACAGCAGACATGCACCGGACTCGGCATCGAAATTCACATTACATTTGGCTTAGATACAGACCTAAGTGCGGCGATTGGCCGCATTTTCGAGGCATCCCTGCACCCGACCGACGGGAATAAAAAGAGGAGTACGCAGATCAATTGATCGTCGGATCGGTGAAGGAGGGTGGGAGCTTGACGGAAGAAAGGCGAGAAGGCGAGGACGTGGATAGATGAGCTCGAGAAGGGGGAATGGGGGGGGAATCGCAGAGAGTTTGGTGAGAGAATCCGAGTTCGAGACGCTGGCGCATGATTTGATCAGAGTTGGAGTATGCAAATGCTGGGGTGTAAGTCTTGACCAATCAGAAAATTCGACATGAACAAATCGGGGACTGCTAATAGTGATGAGCTGGTGGGACAACACTTGGCCGGGGGAGCACGAGGAAAATGCTAGATGCCACGCACAATGCCATCACAGAGGATGGGCAAGACGCAGAGTTGAGCGTGCTAAGGCCCAGACTCCAGATCACAACTGACCCCGGTTGGGTACCCAATCAATAAGCTCTGAATTGTCTGATTGGTCGCATGGCAACCTGTAGAGGCTGTGCGATGTGTCAAACCAGCAAAATAAGCGCACTTACGACTTGCCTAAGCCCAAAGGGGCAAAACAAGAAGTGTTTCAAAGAGGTCAAGCCAGCGTCGACGCATGCTACGAGTTGGGCTATTATTCGCTTACTCTGTTCCATCAACCATTCGAGAGCAGAAGGAACATGCAAGACAAAATGCCGTGCCGAGATCGAAGTGGGTAAAAACAACACGATGGGTGCTGTTGATGCATGCACCAGCTCATCATATAGATATACAAGCATTCAACATTCGACATGCAGGGACGAAGATTTAAAGGATAGGGTAGAGATAGTGTAGTGTATACATATCGATCTAATATGGTAGGTAATTATCGTGGCGACAGCTCTAACAGACGGGTAAGAGTATGCAGATGTCAGAGAAAGAGATACTGTTGCTGGGGTGTAAGTCGGGTACCTTATGTACCTTATGTAGTAGTTATATGAAATAAGAAATGCACGGAGCGTCGATTAATTAAAAACTGAACGGGATGGGACGGGGCGAAGAACGATGGAAGCCTGAAGACTTGCTGGCAGCAACCCCGACAGGGCTGTTAGGCCAGCCGGGGCCGCGCCTGGATCCTCCCTCCCAGAGCCCGCCAGCACAAAAAATTGGTTTTACTGATTGTGTTGTGCACTCCCACCCCACTTTGCTATAAGAGCTCACCTGCTCGCCGACGCGCCGCCAGCGGCACCTCCCTCCCCTTCCTGTTTTCCTCCCATCTCTCACATTCATCGCGTCGCAAAACAGTTATCCATTACTCGATTATCTTCGAACCAAGTTATTTAGGACTCTGTCTCTCCATTTATCCAGTCAACCTTACCACTTTCTAACCCGTTCTCATCCAATTCCATCTTTCGCAATGGCTCCTAAGAAGGCAGATGGCGGCGCTGCTGCTGCTCCTAAGACTAAGAGCACTCACGCTTCTTACCAGGTACGTGCAGCCACTATTCGCATAAAGTAATTCATCCTGGTGAAATTCTGAGGACTAACTGTTTGTAGGATATGATCACTGATGCTATTATCGCTGTAATGCTCCCTCTTCCTTTATTTTTGGCGCATCGGGCCTCCCCAGACCCGTTTGCTAGTTGGGCGCATGATACATCCAGGAGTGTGTCCTCATGTTACCATGTCACCGCTAGCGCATCACTCTATCAGTATTTCCGTATTATCAATTCATCGACGTAACTAATATTCTTTTCATCCTACAGCTTAAGGACCGTCATGGCTCTAGGTATGTACTAGTCCCTTCAAGGGCCGCTCAATCCACGGCTAAATGGCAAACATAACGCTGACCTCTCGCAGCCGTCAATCTCTGAAGAAATATGTCAAGGCCAACAATACCATCACCACAAGTGATGGTATGTTCGACTCACAATTCAACAAGGCCTTGAAAGCGGGTGTTGAAAAGGGCGTTTTTGAACAACCAAAGGGTATGTAGCCATGTTTGGTCCCAACTTTGTTCATAGATTGTGGTGATGGTGAATGCATTGTCAGTAGTTCTAACATCTTAATAGGTCCATCTGGTACCACTAAGCTCTCCAAGAAACCTAAGCCTGCGCCCAAGCCTGCGCCTAAAAAGGAGACAGAGAAGGAAGTGAAGAAGGCTGCTCCCAAGAAGGAGAAGGAGCCCGCTAAGAAGGCTGCCACAACCAAGAAACCTGCGGCTAAGAAGGAAAAGGAAGCTGGAGAGAAAAAGCCGGCCGCAAAAAAGGCTGCTGCGCCGAAGAAGGCTGCCCCCAAGAAAGCTGCTGCTGCTAAGAAAGACGTGAGTCACAACTGATGGTGATTGGATAGTATTATGCTAAAACATGGACAGACCTCGGCTGCTGTTGAGAAGCCTGCTGCCATAACTAAGACTAAGTCTGGCCGTGTTGCGAAGACGGCTGCTAAGCCCGCTCCGAAGAAGGCTGCGTCAAAGACAGCCGCGCCCAAGAAAGAAAAAGCACCAAAGAAAGAGGCCAAGACTGAAGCCGCAGCATGAGCGTTCCTCTCTTGATTTCGGTGTTTTGTCTTTCTAGGTTGGGCTCGGTGGTCTACTGGCGTTTAGGGTATTATGGTATAAAGAGATGCACGCACGTGTACGTGTATGGCTTATCATGCAAGGGGTTCGGGGACACATGTTTGCTTTTCGATCAGGACGGTATGGCTGGTTTGCCTGAAGGGGGATTACATGAACCAGGGAGGTGTCGGCAATTACAATGCTACCCATTATTGGCAGGCGTGTAGATTCGAGTGTTGGCGTGGCGGTTTGCACATATTCTCCGATCTCAATATTCCGGAGCAAGGGTTACGATTAATGATGCTACACCCTGTAATTATACCAATGGCTTCTGTACTGTTACATCTGTCAAAGTCTTGATTCTAGACCTCAAGTGATTTTCGCAGAAATCTTGTCCCAGTAGTCACCTGGGGTCTCTTCCAAAACATGGCATGTGTGCGCGCGTCTTCTGTTCATGGTGGGTCAGGGTCCAATGTGTGTTGTTGACATTGAGCCGAAAATGGAAATAAGCTTGATTGTTGTCGATAAGGCGAATCACGTGTGAGGGGCTGGCTCCCCCTGTAAGCCAAGCCAAACTAGAGGTGGTACTCGGGTTCGCACTAACTATAATGGCCCGTGGCTTGCTCCACTCTGGCCCTTGGTGGAATGACGATGATTGAATTAATCATGCAATCACAGGGCTCAGCTTTATTTGACTGTCTTAAACAATAGATTTGCCGAGAATCTGTAATCTAATCAAAGATGTTTTTAAATAAACAGATCATCTATTGCGAGATGTTGTCTGGGCAATTTACCAACAAGATACTGGATCAGGTAGACTTGGCTTGGTCGGTACTTGGTTTTATCTGCATGCTGCAATGTCTTGTCACCGTGCTGTTGATCGATGTTTTGCAGCTTCCACTAGGAACACCCTTGCTGCATTAAGAATGACTCTGTTCACGTTGGCAAGCATTAGGTACTTAGACTACTTCTAAGTATAAGTTTAAAATAAATCACTGCTTATCGCACCCATTTCTTATCCTTGCATTAGTTGCTTGATAAAGATCTGACTATCCCACCTACATAAGTCATTATTATTCTACCGACCTAGTACCTTCAGGTAGGTAGGTAGATATAGTGATAAATCGTTTCTAAACACCTGTAGGTTATAATGAGGACCTATAGAAATAGGTACATGTAGGACTTGTAAGTATATGTTGTTGGTCTGTGCATATCGTACCTGGAGCTTATGATAATGATAATACGCTGATCGGGCTCATCACACAACTTGCAACGCACCAGCTTGAAGCAAACAAGCCCATAAATTATCAACTGTCATAATACCCCCTTATCCACCATGTATTTCGCCAATGTAAAAAAAGGTGGTGACCACGTCATCATGGCTAACATAGGTGTTCACCTGGAATTGGCGTAGAGTATCCATATTGCCAGGCTACAGGCAAACAGGCAGGCAGCAACTAACACTACCTAGAGGTAGGTACTTACTACCTAAGGCAGTACGTCTAGTCTAAGCAGGTACCTACTTACTTTAGCTTCCTCTAGCCAGAGCATGTAGGTAGCCACTGACAGCAAGTCCCCTGTCCCGTTCTGGCCGTCACCACTGCGCAATGCGTACAGCATATAATACCTACCTACCTTAGCATGCAGCACAACACCAATGCCCAATGCTGGACATTGGTGTCGGCCGTATCGGAACGTCGCCTTCTCTCTCTTTCTCGTCTTATCGAACAATCGAGCGACCTGCTGTCCCTCTCCTCCCACGCGCCAACCACTGATCCTACTGCTCTCTCTTCCCCGGCATTCCACCCCCACACAGCCGGTTCTTCCGATACAATCAATACAATTCAAATTCAGGCTGCCCGCGCTGCCCCTGCCTCGTGCTGCCGTTGCGCGTATTATGTGGTGCATTCTCCTCCCGTGCGACTTGTGTGTGTGTGCACGCCAACAACCAGACAAAGAGAGCTGAGCGTTGGCCAGAACCAAGCCCACCAAAGTTGCACAACGCCGACTGAACCGGCCTAGACCGACCTGGCCTAACCGATTGCGACCGGCTACAGCCGACATCAACGCCGGCATTGTCGACGTTGCTCACGTCAAGTTGCTGTCTCTACGTCAGGGAATCAACCCAACGTGCGTGCCTTGTTGCCGCCTTGCGCCTGCGGGGCTTGTCATGGCTTTGACCATGATATAGCTTTCTCCAAGATTGCAACGTACTCTCCAGTCCGGCCCTGCCGCTGTCTTTCGCCATGTCCTCCTCAAGCGGACAGTCGTTTGGTTCCAACAATCCCTTTCGCCGGAAACCGGGTGCGGCATCTGTGAACCCCGCGGCGTCTTTCTCGAGCCCGAGCTTCGGCACCGACGAACCCTCCACCTCGTCCACAACCACAACCCGGCCTCCTTTTACCACTTTCAAGTCTGCCGCGCCGGAAAATGAGAGACGGGATGAGGAAGAACAGCCCATGCAACAAAAACCCAAAAAGATCGTCAAGAAAGTGCGCGTACAGTCCCCGCCCCCTTCGTCGCCCGAGGATTCTATCCCTGTAACTCGATTCCCTGCGCTAGAGCAGCTGGATGATGACAATAATGATGATGATGATGGTGACAACGCGAGTGATTCGAGCAAAAGCGATGTCCAGGAGGACGACCCGTTTAGTGCTGCATCCGTTGACTCGGACAGCAAGCTTGACGCCGAGCTTCCTATCCCACAGATACCCCCAAATCCCTTTGCCAGGACGCTGCAGGATATTGAACGGAGTGGTCAAGCACGTGATGCTAACGCTACTGCCATGACAACAAGCGCTTCCAAGGGATCACTCGACGTTGATTCTTTCAAGCGTCTACTTTTGACAGGTCATTCGAATCTGCCTAGTCCGGCTCAAACGGCTGTGGATTCTACTGGTAACCCATCTGGGCTGGCTCACACTGTCGGAGCCCTACCGGATGGTGCCAGCGCAACAGATGCAAGTTCGATATCGAAACAGTCCATCTTTGATGCTCTACAGGAAACACCCAGGACGTCACATGAAATATCTGAGTCTGAAACGCCCGAAGATCACAAAAGTCTTTTACCTTCATCCCCGTTAACAATTGTCTCATCCGCCCCCGTGCGCAAAAAGCCACCCCCTCCCAGCTCCAGGCATGGTAAGCTTATCAAGATCGATTTGGGAGCTGACATAAATTCTCGTGGTGCACCATCTGCGGCTTCAACCGGGGCCCCTGACCTCCCTTCACCAGTTCCGCGGAAAGTGAGCTCTGAGTCGGGAACAACACTACACTCATCCCAGGGAACAGACGTAAATAAACCACTTCCCGCGCCGCCTTTGCGTGCAGCTACGGATGAGGATATAGAATCACCATTCGATCGCGAGGCGGCCGGAAAGGTGCCGGAAGCATTTGCAGAGCTACAAGCCCATCCTAGACCACCGACACCCCCACCCACAACCCGAAGCCGTTCTGGGTCCCAAACTAGCACTCAGTCTCGTAAACCTGCGGCGCCTCCACCGCGTCGACACGGGAGAAGTGAAAGCAAAGCACCGTCTATTTACCATATTAATACTAATGAAGATCCCCCAAGATCATCTATGGAGTCCGATCACTCCCGTGCGGAGAGCCTACGTATCAGTGCAAATTCCGCGCCAGCACCACCTCCCCCACGACGGCCTGGTCATGTGCGGCAGGGTAGTTCATTTGCCGGCATCAGTCATGGAGGCTATTCAGCTATTAGTCCTGGTTTGAGTGAAAAGGAGCGAAGTCCCTTAGGAAGCAGCTTCACCCCTTTGGCTTCTCCCAGTATTCAATCTGGATATTCGCAAGGTTCAGGCACAGCCACGTCTGGCGCGAATGGACAAATTAGATTAAACCCACCACCTCCTCCACCAACGAGGAAACAGAGTATAAGACGGCCACCTAGCGTCAGGAGTATGGAAAGCAATAGTGGTCCGGCTCCACTTAGGAGAGTAAGTAGAGAAAAAGAGGGTGGAGCGCTGCCGCCACCTCCCCCGCCACCAAGAGCTCGTGGTGGTAGTCGAAAGGGAAGTACCGGCTCCGTAACGGTTGGGAATGGCTCTGTTACACCTACCGCACTAGAAAATGGGAAGCAGGGTGAGGATATTTTGGCGGATTTGGACGCTTTGCAGAGAGAGGTTGATGAGTTGATGAAGAAGGCTGCTAACTAGTTGGACACATCTGGTTTCTCTCGCCGACTTGAATCGGCTGCGCCGCAGATTGAGCACGGGCACGGGCATGAGCATGAGTACGAAAGACACTCATCTTTTCTTGGGGCTTCCCTATCTTGGGACAACAGGGATCGAAGAATTAGGTGACGTTAAAAAACGCAGGATAACGGATTAAGGACCTCCGCGTATGGATACGGACCTGAGTTTGCGCACACAATGGCGTTTGTATAATAAAGGAGTGGTTTCTATTTTCGGCATCGTGAGGCCTGCCCTTGCACTACCTGGCTATTCAATTTACAGTTGGCGGCTGCGGCGGCGATATAGATCGTCGATTGTGACGAAATACAATGGCTATAGAAGTCATGAACCTGTGCCTCTTATGTCTTTTCCGTGGGATCAACCCCTACCGTGATAGCTAGCGGATGAGAGTAATGTGGGTAGGTGTTGTCTTACCTGAGGCATGTCAGTATGCGCAGAACTTGTAGTTATGTCGGTGGAAAAGGGGAGACGATATCATATACCGCGGCGGACGGTGTTTAAGGGTGGTATTGGCGTAGAGATATTGGCTGTGTATTATGATGCGTTGGCGTGGAAACGATACATAAATTCTCATTTTGCCTTGTTTTTGGAGTCCTTTGGGAAGTATTGGTTAAGTAGTGGTTGTACACTTACGCAGACAGTAATTTGGACTAGCAAGAGTCGGAAAGCACTAGGTGTTCAACATTAACAGTTATAGTATACCACTCATAGAGTAATGTTGTTGTTCAGCACATCTACTCCCAACTATTTCTATAGTACCCATCAGCCTTTGTATTTGGTAAACGACATTAATAGTACAGGGCCGAAACGATGTAGATTCCAAGGGAATAGTGGGAGGATTCAAACTCACATCAGGGTGGTTTATGGGCTAGCTAGGGATCGAAAGGATTTGACCGAATCCGTTGCTAAGTAAAGATTGCCTTAAACGATAATCAGACGAAAAGGCGCACAGAACTATTACTGTCAGCATTAATCCCAGACAGAAAGGACAAGCGAATATAGCGGTCGAAAACTTATAGTTTGTTTCCCACTGGCACAACAGCAATGATCAAAGTATTTGCAAAGTACAGCTAAACAGTCCCCTTGCTTTAACACGCACACAATTGTCGAGAAAAGGCTCAAAATAAAATCCAACAATCTCACTTGCTAAGGCGCACCCTCCTTTCTCACGGCGCTAGAAGATTTCTCACGCGAAAACTTCAGAGAGAATATCATTCAAACATAGCTTACTATATCCTAGCTATAAAAGGTGTTTAGCATACACTGTGTTATTGTAATAGACTTTGTTCCTTGCCATAGACCGGCTCGCATACACATGGACCTCTTATATCGGAATAACTTGGCAACGATGCTAACCCTTCGTTGTTGTCTTGAACGACTGCGTCAATGGACAGAAGCAAGGAGCGTGATCATTGATATATCAAGGTTATCGATGGGGGTTCGTTGGCTGTAAGTATGTGAGATTCTCAAAGACTATGTCGGTGAGGGACCTTGAGCGACCTTTTGGATTCGTAAGGCTGCCGGTTTAAGTTATTGTGTGCCTTGATCGCTACCAAGAAAGCAGGAATGTTTTCCTACCTTCCCAACGGCCGGACTTTCTGGGGCACTTGAACAACGAACAAAACTGAGATATCCTTAAGATAATAAATGTTGAATAAGATGCGTGGCTAACTTGGCAGAGACAAGAAATTCGGTGATTCAAAAGTGCCTTACTGGCTGAAGTTTCTAGTACAACAAACGAATTGAGATACCTATCTGGTATCTGGCAGATGCAAGCAGCCAGGTTGGTAAACAAGGTTGGCTTGAAACGAACCAGTGGGGTCACGCGTATTCGAGAAAAGTGATTAATAACAAACGAATAAACTGTAACATTCACCACTTGTGGCGGACCGGTAATGCTGGAAATACGGATACGGAAACAGCCATTGTGTGTCGTTTCCCAAGAGCCTGCTAGGGTGACGCAAGTTTTCAGAAAACGGTCGACTCGGTCCAAGCGTGCCACCCAGCAAACAGATATCACTTCGATCACCCATTACCTCACATCTGACACCTCAAACACGAACCGCATTTCTTCGGTAACCACGCCAGGCGAAAGCAATTCACGATAGCTATGAGAATCAAGCCATCTCGGGTGGCACAACTATCTGTTTACCATTCATCCCTCTGTACCAGTGTCACTCTCCGCACGAAATAACAGTTATTGCAATACCGACAACGCAACATCTCGTAACTGCATTTTATTCACAGTAGGATGGAAGACCTTCGCGATGCCCAGAAAACCGTGTCGGAGTTTGCCAAATGGATAGAGAATCTCCGGCCTGGTAGCAATGCCTCTCCTACGTGGAAGCGACCTGAGCTTCTCAACACACGCAACGATTCAGACGGGTCGCTCAAAAGCACAAAGAGCTCCATAACCTCTCTCTGGCGGCCCAAAAATCTGAAGAAAGAATGGGACGAGACTATGGAGGGTATCTGTATGTAGAGATTTGTTGATCTGGAGATCTGATAATCTTGTTCCACTTATATTCTTTCACCAGAGCAGATGAGTCGCCGATTTGATTATCGAGATCACATGTAGCAGTCTAGTCCTCCGCTTATCCCACCGTCATCGGCAAGTTGTGTCTAAGCTAACAAGAAATACTCACAGTGTGGAACGAGCTCGAGCAATTGCAGACTGCAGTGGCAAAGCAGTTCAAGGTCGACCAAACTGCACTGAAGGAGTATATAAGTTCGCCAGAAATGATGGATCTTGGAAGCGAATTCGTGCGACACTACTACGAGAATCTGGCGAAGGACAAGGCCTACTGGGTAGCCGAAGATCTGTTCTTCAATCTCCAGACTGTGAAACATGGGGATAAGGACGCGGAACTATGGGCCGGAGCAAAGATATATAAGAAGGAGTGGGATCTTGCCGACCACCTCGTACGCTTCGTGCTGCTCTCCGACCAGTTTCGTGCATGCTCGGGTCAGGAGAAGTGGACTGTTTGGGAGTGGAGCTTCCCCATGATGGTCGGGTTTTACCTCAGTGTCTTGCGCTGCTATACAACTAGAGAGGCGAAGAAGAGACAGCTGACCGGGAGCCCTGCTGGCTCTCAACCTTCACCTGACGGAAGAAGGAGCCCAGGACGCAATAGATCGTCTCCAACAACACGAGACGAGAAAAAGGAGGAAGCGGATCAAGGCCGTGGAGCGACTAGTGCAGCGCGGGTGACCTAACAATTGCGAGAAAGTAGGAACGTGTAGAGGAGCGAGATTAGAATGTACGACGAGGGTTGGTAAAGCTGGGCTGAGCGCATGGTTTATGTTATAGAGATTTAGGCATCTCCCTTGAAGTTTTGCTGCCTACTTACCGATAGTATGTTGATGATCGAAGATGTCGCGATGCTAATCCCTAGTAAGGGTCTACTGAGACGAATACATTCCAGTCTTGTAGAGCGCCAACCCATCCCACATTCTCAATCATAAGTCATTGTAGAGAATTGAAAAGAAATGAGATTATAAATATGACAGGGCGATTGAAGAGAAAGGGTTACGTGCGAAAGATACCTTACCTTAGAGGTTGTGAAATTCCTAGGTACCTAGGTACTTAAGGGTTTGGTAATTAGAGGCACCTACCCAAAAGTAGATATGATACATACCTTAAGTAGGTAAGGAATAATCCGTTGCGACAGCGTGCATCACAAATAGCTGCAGGTATTGAAGTTATGACGAAAAGATTACATATTGAGGTTGTTTGGTTTGGGCTGTGGCGTAGGTAACTGGACCACTCGGAGAATGCCTAAGCCACAATTTAGCCTCTTAGGTACCTAGTCGCAACATCGCATCTCTTCTCCGGCGTTGCTACCTTATTTCCTTTATCAGCCTTTGTCGCAAATCTGTGGATGCCCATCTCACTCTCGTCACTCATCTCCATTTCTTAAATCTCGGACAATTATATCGCGTGCACATTCAACACCGAGAAGACAAGAGCCTTTCATACTCAGTCTGAGTTTCTTTCACTGTTCTTACTCATCTTGGCCAGGTACTTCCTTTCTTTCACCAGCTACATCATCTCATTATGTCCGACCCATCTGAACGCGACGATGATCTGTCATCGGATGATGCCGGTACCCCGGTCGAAGAGGACTCCGACGAGGACGAGGAGGACGATTTCTTTGATTTGGAGGCAGAAGAATCTGACGCTTACGAGGAGAATGAGGCTGATGATGACGACTATGGTCGTCGTTCTGAACACTACTATTTCCCACAATTCTCTCGCTTACCACCGGAGCTTCGTGCTAGTGAGTACCTCTTAGAACTATTTTCTTCTACCTTTGGCCACTTCTGGAGTATGAGCATCCTATTTTGGCCAAGAAAGTGTCCAAGAGCTTCTGAAATCCCTTTGAATCACGCTCAAGATAGTAATGACTGACTCTAAGTGTTTTAGTGATATGGGAAGCCCTGGATCCGGATCTGAAATCCAAGGCAAGAGTTCTAGACTTTATTGTCGTTAAAAGACCTCCAATAGGTAAAGACCTTGATGTTTGGGAACCCGCCACATTGGTACGACAAACTGCACCTGCAAGAGCGCTTCTTGCCACCTGCAGAGAATCTCGCCGTATTGCTTTGGGGCATTATCCGGATACTATTCAACTTAGACGCGGCCTCGGCGAGATTCGCTTTAATAGTGCCAACGACATCATTCTTCTTCGCCTGCCTCGGGACCTACGTGGTTCTGACCTACATGGGCTAGGACGCTGGTGTAACAAGATCAAATACCTCGCCTTCGACAATGGTGTAGAATCCTACCCTACCCCACGCCACCTTCCAGCTCTGAAAGATCCTCCACAGAGTCTCGAAACTATTTTTTCTTGCTTTGACGCAAGGACCCTGGGACACCGCTTACTTGACTGGTCCGTGTCCAAATCCTCTAAGCAATTCTACGTTGAAACGTTCGAGGAACAGCCCGGCTTAGGTGAAGACATTAAGGCATTATATTGCTGGCCTGATACAACTCTTCATACGGATTTCCTTGATCAAGTCGGCTCTGACTATATGTTGGATTTCCCAGAAATGCCTGCCATTGGCTCCATCCCCGTATGGCCCATGGCACAGTACTTATTCGACGATGACCTTGCATTGTACCAGAAGGCGAAACGCTACTACGAACGGAATCTTGGTCGAGAAAATGGATCTGGATCGCCTCTTGAATCGTCAGAAGACGAGTCTTTTTACGAATCTGAGCTAGATGACTATGTAAGAGATGGGTTCATCGTCGATAGCTCTTCAGACGAAAGCGAAGAAGCTGGCGATGATGAAGACGATGGTCTCAACGTTGACGGACCCATTGGCTCGAGCGACCACGAAGATTCTGCTCAAGAGCTCGATGACTTCAATGGGTTTTCGCCTCTTCAGAATCCTAGCGATGATGAGGGGACTGGCAGCTTAAGGAACGATGTTTCTTTTGAGGAGCAGCCACGTGTAGCAACCCAATCTAGTAAACGCAAGCGTCGTATCGTATCATCTGAGGATGAATCTGATGACGATAATGATGTTGTCCATTCCCGGGTTACATCTAAACGCTCCCGTTTTATACATTCCGATAGCGAAAGTGACGAAGATGGCAGCAGAAATAATGCTGAACCTGGGGCAGAGGGGCCTTCCCGCTTACGAAAACGGGCACGGGTCATTTTCTCGGACAATGAGGACGGCGAAGGCGATAAACATACTCACGACGAAGGACATCGACTACCCGAACATAGTCTTCATGGTGATGAAGACGACGATGACGAAGATGGAGGAACCGAAGAGGAAGAAGGTGGTGATGAAGAAGACGAAGAAGAATCACGGGCCTCGAAGCCACTGTCTCTACTAGCCAGATTACGCCAATTCCGCTCCGATGTCCCGATTTCTCCTGAAGGCGAGTCCATGAGCTCGAGCGGAGAACAAGACGAAGAAGAACGATACGAAGATGAAGACGAACAACAACTCTCTGATGCGGAGTTCCCAGAGTCAGCTGAGGAAGACGGTAATCAGGATGGATGGTGATGGATTTGAAAACAGCGTCAGGTTATACGACCGTTACTGTCTTGACGACTTGGGAATGTTATGCTTTAATATTAGTCTATACGCAATATTTCGAGCATCGGGCGGCACTTTTTACTACAATATTCTGACAATCGCGATATTAGGACTTATATTACCAGATCACTTAATTACTTAATCAATCCATACCTGTTTGTGGGCCTTACTCCAGTCTTCTTATGTTCAGTTTAATCGTGCATTTTCGTATTGTACGACTGAGATCCACCAAAACGCAACATCATAAGTCTAGGCTGCCTTGGGGGCCGTTACAAGGGTATCGCAATCCTAAATTAATTATAGAATGTATACTGTAGATCTCAGAAGCGTTGGTAATTCCTAACGAATAGGGTATCTACGGTATTGGGTAGCACTTGTCAGGCGCGGAAGGATGGGGCGATGCAAGGAAGCCAAATAGGTAATTACCAGCGCGGAACCTAGTACAGTGGGTTTATACTGCTTGCAGAGATATATCTTCGAAATATTGATAGTGTTTACCTATATATCAATACATATGCAATTTTCAAGCTTATAGGTAGCGCTGCCACCAACCTTAATAGGTAGCATTGAAGGCTTGGCAGTAGCTAGCAGTATTTATTACTTGTCCATCCTGCTTGCCTCTTAAGAATGCCTTAAGCAGACACGGCCCTGAGCAAAGGGTTTTCATAAAACCACTTCTTCCTTTTGCTATATTCTCGTAAAAATGGGCGACACGAATTCTGACGAAATCTGGAGGCAACACCTTTATCTCCAGACACGGCTAAAGGAGAAGAATGGTCGCATTCGCCTGCTTACAATCCAACCGCGGCAGTACGCGGCCTCAAGGTCCGAATCGCCATCAAGTACAATACATTGTTTCTTAAGACTGGCAGAATTGAAAGAGCACCCACAGTTTACTGTCGTCTCACATCGCTGGAATTCTTCAGACGCAGTGGACGAGACCAAATCGGTTCTCGTTAATGGGGCAGCCGTCCCTGTTTCACACGGCTTATTTGAGGTTCTTAGCCATCTTCAGAAGGAGACCCAGACAGTGGTAGTCTGGATTGACGCGCTCTGTATAAACCATGCAGATGAGAATGAGAAGGAAAAGTCTGTACAAATTTCTCAATTGCCGCAAATCTATGCCGCTGCAGAAAAGACTCTCATATGGTTGGGAGGGACAGCAGATAGGAGCGACGAGGCTATGAAAGTTCTGAGGCGTCTTACTGAAGAGCAGCTCACTCTCAGTGCTTACGTAGCAAACTGGACTCCTCAAATAGGAATGCAACTCGTTCAGAAGATTCTTCCGTCAAGATTCACCAGCTCTGAATCTTCTGCGGCCCCTGGAATTAGGGAGCCGCTGGACTTGCAACATGAGCTTGAGTCGCTTCGAGCGCCACTCAAAGCCTTAATGGAACGTGAGTACTGGATGGACTTGTGGTCACTCGTTGAGCTCTGCTTGTCCAGCAAGGGGCTCGTCGTTTGCGGGAGTCACGGCTTAGCGCTCGACCACTTTTCTTCGGCCGCCAGAGCTTTGGATCATATCATCAATCACCTGACATATTCGAAGTGGCTCGCCGCCGCTACTAGCCCAACAACGGCAAGCGCACAGAGCGCCGTGCTAAGTAGTGAAGAGGTATCCAATCTCTCCCAGTCACCTGCACTGCGAATCCTCGGTAGACGCGATGACTATCGGAAGGACGCAGACTCTTGGCTAAAATCGCCCGATAACCCTTTATTCACACTCCTCAGCCGCTTCTATGCTGTCCCTGTCGAAAATCGACTCGCTCTCCGGGTTGGGAATCCGCGCGACAGAATCTATGCTCCAGCATGCTTAGCAACTGACACGGCCGAATTGAACATTGTGTTGGACTATAGCAAAGATGTTAACCAAGTGTACGCCGAAACCTCGGCCGCGTTCCTCCAAAAACATCCTAGGGTCTTGCAGCTAGCGCGTGGCACAATAGCCACGGGCGATGACTTGACATCATGGGCAATCGATTGGGAAAACGTGGAATTGCCACCTTCATACCTGGGCTCATCGGAACGACCTTTCAATGCCTGCGGCCCTGCGGATATCCGCTACTACCGGGCCGATACGGGCACGTCGGGAGAAATCTCCCTAAAGGCTGGTATAGTGGACCAGGTGCAGGAAGTAGGGAACCCATACCAGCCAGATCAGTCGGAGAGTACCGATCAGCAACGTACTTATTTATCAGAAATCAAGCAATTCTGGGAAGATTCAACAGCGTCTATCAGCTCGCCTTATTTCGCAGAACAGGCAGCGGTGGCGCTCGCTAAGATTCCCGTCGGCGATATCGAGACTAGCCCCGTCTCTCACGCACTTGTAAGGGCATCTTCTTCCACGGTCGAGGAGTATAAGAGGACTTTTGAGGCTCTATTCCCTGCCGAGAAGGCCGAAGAGGAAACCCGCGCAGAGACGCAAGAGAAGGAGCAGCAGCCCGAGGAATCGAAACTCCCCGAGCCTGGCCCGAGCATACCGTATATTACGGCTATGGCTCGGATGGCGGGACGACGACCGTTCCGATCGCATAACGGCTATGTCGGGCTAGGACCCGTGGACCTAGCAGTTGGTGATACGGTCGCTATCCCTTACGGCTCGCCGGTGCCCTTTGCTTTCAGACGTGCTAAAGGGAGTGAAGACGCCGCTTATCGGTTGGTGGGCGAAGTGTATGTCTTTGGGATTATGGATGGCGAGTTCATGAAAGTTCATCGACAAGAGACGACGTTGCGTATTGTATAGAGCGGGTGACGTTTTTGGCTTACGACTTACTGCTCGGGACACCCGGGGCCTAGGCTTAGAGCATAGTTATCATATTTGGTTTCATCACGGCGCATGTTATAGCCTTCGGAAGTGATATTGGTATGGCAGAAGCAGTGTCAGTGGCCCTATTTAGAGATACAACAATTATACCCTTGCCATTCCCTGAATTCCCGACTAGTTTCCTGATGAGAAAAAGGTTTCCCGAAAAGGGCGACGAATGAAATTAGCTTCACTGCTTTTTTAGCCCGGCCGCGGGGTCTAAGGTGCGCACTACCACGAAGAAACAAGGGAGGATACGTAGTCGCGGGAATTTGAATTATCTACGAGTAATTGTTGCGAATTGGAGAGGGACTGTTTATATGCCTTGCCATGTTGTTATTGCCAGAGAGTAGGTAGTATACTAAGTATGTTTGTTATATTAGTGAACGATCATAGAAGAACAGTAGACAGCTTCGCACAGGCAACTCCCATCAGATACTCCATTTCACATGGGAGAGTAAAGTAAGAGCTCCGCATCTAATATATCACGAAGAAGAGAGAATGCTATATCGCACGCAGCTTTCAATTCGATTTAAACCGAACTCAAAATGTCATATTTATCACAGTCTCTGCAACGATGCTGAAGTGGGGATTACTGTCTGCGATATAGAGCCTTGCAAATCAGTTTCGTCTTAATAAATCAGCATCAGTGGTTTAGTGGTAAAATCCATCGTTGCCATCGATGGGCCCCGTGTTCGATTCACGGCTGATGCATCGTGTTTCCTTTTGCTGATCATCTCGGCGAATTTGCTTTTAGATACTGTTTCACATACTAGACTTTGAAATACATGCTATTTGTGCTTCGCGGTGCTTAGCTCAGGGCTATGGTTTTTTTCCCCCTGTTTCTTAAATCGCTGTCTAATGCGGTTAGTTGCTCGATTGTTCGATGCAAAACAGACAGTTTCACTGCCCATCAATTGAAAGAACCAGACAACTGACAGTAATGATAAATAGTCCGTTTATATTGCAGAAGGGGGATAAGATGCTACACGGTCACTGCATTTAATGCCGGCTTGTTATGTTGAACTTCAAAGACCACCAGCATACGCTTCTCCCCGCAGCAGTGCCGCCTGCCCGAAGGCATTAACAAGGATCTTGAAACTCTATCCAAATATTATCTATCTATCAACCAACTTTAACACAAGGAGGTAGTGAGTGATATTGCTTCGAGCGTTTTATGCTGTTGAGTGAAGAGGTTAAGTATGGATGATTCAGGGGTGCATGGATCCGAAATTAGCCTCTCTTATTAAGCTTAAATGGAATGTTTCAATTGAAGTCGGATACCTAGCTGAATTAGGTCCCAAAAATGGTGGTACCAAAACAAATCTACACAATTATGAAAAAGTAAGGTTCTTGATGCCCACTACTGGAGTCGAACCAGTTGCCTCCTCATTACTAGTGAGGCGCTCTACCGGTGAGCCAAGCGGGCTGTGATGAAGATCATGTGGTGTATGATGCTCCATAACGGTGGGTTCCTAGGAATCAAGCGTCCAACGTGAGCTGAATAGGATAGAGTAGGCTTGGCTTATAATGACCTGAGATACAGAACTCAATACTAACCTGGAAAATACATAAAACAATAGAGATAGGGTTTATTTAGGACAACAGATTTATCTGGTACTTCTACGTTTTTGATTGAGCTGTCACCTGGGCGCGTGCGGTAATTTCTTTTTCCATGGCCTAGCTCTCATCTCTCGACACGTTATGTCTGCGTCTATGTGCAATTATCTGCATGTTTAAGTTTATCTCATCGTACATCCCTTTTCTGCTCTTTAAGTTAAGTGTAAGGTAGATTGGAAGGTAGTCCACATGGCGCTGATAACGGTGGCAGGGTATCTGAGACTGGTCTGTTGGGTTGTTCGGCCAGTATCGATTATTGATTGGGACCTGAATTTGAATTATTATGTATATCTATCTGCACCCCAAGCAACGTCGATACGTTGATCGGACAGTCATGTGTTCCTCACATGTGATTCTTATGTTCATTCTAACAGAACTTATCTGCCTGAGTTCTCACATTTCCCGTACCCTTTTTCTTCCCCAACGCCGGAACAAAAACACATATTAAGACACAGACTAATACACCCGCTATAGCCACAAAAAGAATTAGAGCGCTTTTACAGCAGCGAAGAACGGGTTGCTGAGGAGCTTCTCATCAGCCTGGACAAGCTCTCGCATGCGCGCAATCATCTCTTGTTTACTCATTTGGCCGGCCTTGACATCGTCCTTCCACTTAACAAGGACTTCTTTCAGCCGCGCGCTGCCTTCCTCGACGTCCTGCTTACTATATTGCAATAGTCCGTCTTCGTGTTTAGACGTAAAGTCCTCGAGTTCGTCTGCCTTTCGCTTTGCCATACGTACGACCTTATCCGGAAAGCGCACCAGTTCCGCGACGTGGATACCGAAGGACTGGTCGCAGATGCCGGGCTCGACTTTGTACAGGAGCGTGACCTCGCGCTTGGCGTCAGGGGCTGGCGTGCCGCTGGACTCGGAGCCTGAGATGTGCGCTGTAACATGCAAGTTGCGCACCTGAGGGTACTGATCAGCGAGCGCAGTGAGCTCATGGAAATGCGTGGCGAAGGTGGCAAAGCAGCCGATTTCTTTCACAATGTGCTCCGAAATGGCCCATGCCAGGCCGAATCCATCGTAGGTTGACGTGCCACGACCCAGTTCATCAATAATGATTAAGGACTCATTGGTCGCCGATTTGAGGATGTTGGCCGTCTCGAGCATCTCTGCCATAAATGTAGAAACGCCCTTGAGCTGTGAATCACTCGCGCCGACTCGAGCGAGAATCGAATCGAATATGGTAAGTTCGGCCTCGGAACAGGGGACGAAGCAACCTACTTGCGCCATGAGAGCGATGACGCCGATCTGACGGATATATGTCGATTTACCTCCCATGTTCGGCCCCGTAATAATCAAGAATGAGGACTCGTCTCGCTTCATCTCAACATCGTTCGTGATGAACTGGATATCATCTTGCATCTCCATACAAGGATGGCGAGCCTCCTTCAGAATAGTGGACCCTTGACCTCGGCTATGTATCGTCGGTCTCACATAGGAGGTAGGAGCATGGACGGAGCAGTGAGCGAAGGACACAATGACGTCGAGATGAGCTAATACGCCAGCGAGCTGCTCCAATACCGGGCAGTACGAGGCCGCGACACCGACGACCTCATTGACCAGGCTGCTCTGAGTTCTGTTATAGGTTTGAGACAACTGGTCAAACTCCCGGCGGTAACTTTGTAGAGTCTTTGTAGTAAAGTAGACGCCATTCTTCTGAGTAGAACATTCTTGGTACCTGGAATTGTTGCGGATACAACCAGCTTCAGTCCTTGTCAATCGCATGCACCATCCATGAACCTTGTGGTTTTCCAAGAAGATTTTCTTGTTCTCTTCTTGGTTCAGGTCGTCCGCGGCATTACGAAATTCTTTGTCCATGTCAGATCGAAGTTTATCAAGTTTCTTTCGAACAATTCGCAGACTATCGTCAAATTCTGGCTTGATTATGAATTCGTGATTGTCGAGAGCGTCGAGATCAACTGTCGTCTCGACCATCTCAGCAAGCTTTCCTAGGCTATCGCTAAGATTCCTTAGTTTGTTTGTATAGGCCTCATCTAGCGGATCTTTGTATATTTCATCCATGACGCCTTCTAGAGTACCTAGAAACCCGGGTAATCGAATAACAACTTGGTACGCTCTCACAACATCTTCTAGGTTGGCTTTATTACGCTGGAACCGCTTAGACAAGCGGTAGAGATCTGGCACAGACTTGAGATGTTCTTCTTGCATGGTTTGCCGCAGCTCCGTATCATTGACGAAAGCTTCGACTAGTTGCTGCCGCTTTTCGATCTCTTCTTTGCTCATGAGTGGCTGCTTGAGCCACTGTGACAGCAACCGGCTACCAAGAGGAGTTTTGCAATGGTTCAGCAACCCAAACAAGCTCATAGTCTTCGCACCATCCCGCGGGCCGGGCATCAGGTTCAGTGCTTTCAATGCAGCTGCGTCTAATTTCATGAATTGGGTCAAATCATGCTGATACAATTGATATTGCCCAAAGTTAGAGGGGTCTTGCAGGACGCCAAGGTATTTGATCAAGGATGCAGCGGAACCCATAGCTAGCTTTAGGTCCGTCTGGGGGAGCATGGTGGCGGATCGTTCATCCTTCAGTAGCCGCGATAGATCTTGTTCGATATCTTTGGTTCCAAAGTCACCGGCAGGGCGCTCTGCGACGGCGATTCCGCAGTTATCGATTATGTGACGAAGCTTGGCTAGCTCGGTATCTTTCTCTTTTTCGGCCTTGTCCAATTGGATTAGACACTCCTTGACACCGAGTTGGATGAGGAGAGCCTCAAAATTCGAGTACAGGTCGTTGTCAAGGAACTCGCTGACGCCCAGCTCTCGAACACTGGCATCGGCAAAACAGACTCCCACACTTCTCGCCTCTGTTGCCTTGGCTGAGATTTTGACAGCCATGATCATGGGTGCCGAGTCGAACTGGCCCCCGAGTTCGTCCTCGACATCTTGTAAATTGCCCGGCGACGCCTGCTTGACAACTTTCCAATTCATACGCGAGCCTGTATTTGCAAATATTTCGATCCGCTTTCCGAGCTTAAAGAGGGCCTCGCGAAGGAATTGTCGGAATACGGTGACGGTCATGGTGACGGATGCGAGACCGCTGGCATCGCTTCGGCCGAGCTGCCGTACCACAGAGGTGGTCTTGTAGACCTATCCAAAGGGTCAGTGTAGTTCCCCGTCACGGAGAGGGCTGAGGTTGACTCACTGTCCGGGCGATGAAGTTCGCATCTTCGCCGTGGGCTGTGTACCAATCGCCTCGGTCGAAAATGCGCACGGTTTCGTCGCCGACAGCTGGTAGTGATTTGAAGTATCGGATGAACCCGTGCTCATCATCGACCTATTCCACGATGGCCCGAGAATTAGTAACTTTCTAAGACGCAGAAGTGGAACTCGTACCTTTAATTCGGGCCGCGACGACATGATGAGACGGGTGAAGTACTACTACTAAAACAATAAAGACAGCCTCTATTATCTCGGAACGTTTCACAACATTGACAAGTAAAACAAAGTTATTTGTTGCAAGAGGTAGATGAGTAAGATTTTAATGCGGTGCCACCAATTACGCTTGGTGCACAGCTTCTTCAAAGATGGGATGATGGGAAGGAAGATGATATCGCAGATAGGTCGCGTCGTAGAAATCAATTAAAGTTAAGACGCGACGGAACACGCGCTAGGCAGGGTACCTTGCAGGGGCTTGTCTAGCGCGGGGCCTGACAGACGCCATGTCCTACCGGCGGATACGGCGGGGCAGTTCATTCCATGGGAAGCTGCAAACTTAAGCATTTCCCACTACAAAATTTCACCCTTGTACTGTTTATCGCTCTCACGACTTACAAAGCTTATTTTATCTTAACCACCACAACCAATTGCTACGCCCGCTATTATGTATGCCCTGAGAATATAAGACTAGAAAAATCAGGCAAGATGGAACCATCGGACGCTATACAATTGGAATCGACAGCCGCCGGAAAACCTATAATAGACGATAACGTCGAGCCAAATCACCATGCCGATGCAAGTGATAGCCCCAACGGGGGACGAGGTGTGAAGCGACCAGCCGAGGATGACGTTTCTGGCGACGACGAGTATGACCACCGCGATACAGATCCTGCTCAGTCTGTCAACACGTCAGGCGAAGCCACCCCAATGTCCAAAAGCCAGCTAAAGAAGCTAAAGAGGCGAAAGAGATGGGAGGAGGGTAAGGATGACAGACGGCTTAAACGCAGAGACAAGCGTCACGAACGGCAAGCTCGGAGACGCGCCGAGAGGGACGAAGAATGCGCCGCCGCTGCTGCCGAAGGCAGAGAGCCAATTCTGACGAGTGATCGCCAGAGACACAAGTCGCAAACAGGCACCAGAGTTCCCGTCGCTATCATCATTGATTGCCAATTCGAAAAATACATGCACGAGGCAGAGCTGATATCGCTTTCGAGCCAGGTCACTCGATGCTATTCTGACAACCGGGGAGCTCGGTATCCTGTCCACCTGTACATCAGCTCGTACAGCGGTTTCATAAAAGAGAGGAACGAGACGGTACTAGAGAACCAGCACTTGAAATGGAAAGGCATTCGCTTATGCGAGGGCGAGTTTACCGAGGTTGCCAATGAAGCAAAGGAGTCTATGGCTGGTCCCAACGGTGGCGAAATGATCGATCTGCTACAACAGGGCTCTTCTGGCGAGTCGATTTCGCGTGCGCCTCTAGCGCCAGCGAACACTAACAGGGCTAAGTCTGCGCCGACCCCCTCGCCGGAGGCAGAAGACGTGGACAAATCCATTGTTTATCTAACTGCCGATTCGCCGTACACCCTTGATCGTCTGGAACCGAACACCTGCTATGTGATCGGTGGCATCATCGACAAAAATAGAGAGAAGGGCCTCTGCTATAAACTTGCGCGGGGGAAAAATGTCAGGACAGCTAAACTTCCCATTAGTGAATACATGATCATGCAACATAGGCATGTCTTGGCCACTAACCACGTTCTGGAAATTATGCTGAAGTGGCTGGAGACGGGTGATTGGGGCACTGCATTTCTGGACGTCATTCCTACGAGAAAGGGCGGCAAACTGAAAACGGATGAGAGTACTCCGATTGACAGTGTAGAGAAAGAAACTGAAAAAAGGCCTGGGGATACTACAGTCGAGGATGACGTCCAGGAGGTTGATAAGCCCCTGTCGGCGGCTCAAGATGTCCCTATGACGGGAAATGTCAACAACGCGACAGAAATGGAAGGAGATAATGCAGAGGAAGGTCTAACAAGGAACGCCCTTGATGAACCGAGGTGGTCAGCTCCGCCTCTCGAACTCGAAACAGTGAAAAGCGTAGATGACAAGCCGACTGACAGCATATGAGCTGAAGCAAGAGCTTCTTAGTCAATTATTGCTCTACCGACATGTTAAAATATGTTAAATTATCGAGAACAGGATTAGAATCCTTATAGTTTCCAGCCGAGTTTGCGCTATAATATGATAGCTTGCTAAGATGGTATCGTCTCCTATCTTATCATGGTCTAAGTCGCCAAGGCAAAAACATGAAGAATATGATCCTAGAGCTACTAGTCTTACTAGGTGCTATGTGGTAAGGTAAAACTGCTTATTGACTTCGAGAATGCGTCTGTAGCGCGACGATTCGGTCGGCGTGGCGTTAGGGGAGTGAAGTATCCGCGCTCTCGCAAGTTAGCTTGATGGCTATTGAAGACTTGTATAAATAGAGCACGGGATAGTAGGTAACGCAATACTAACTGTAAGTACTCGAGTATCTTTGCACAGATGGTTCAAATAAACACGGGATTAGGTATTCGACGTTGGATCCGGGTTAGTACTTAGTTAAGCTTCCAGCCTTAACCCGATGATGCGGGATTAGGATACAAGAATTGCCTTGTTTAGCAATATGCGCCAAGTTGTGGGTTATCTCCGTCTCTACTTCCCGTTTCCCAACCCTC
This sequence comes from Xylaria scruposa, assembly GCA_022385635.1. Lineage (NCBI taxonomy): Eukaryota > Fungi > Ascomycota > Sordariomycetes > Xylariales > Xylariaceae > Xylaria > Xylaria scruposa. The sequence continues at coordinate 138,523 of MU280241.1, read as the reverse complement.
AGCCTCCTTTGTTCAGAGTAGTGTTACTAATAAGGAGCCAGCAATTTATCGTCATGCTAACATTGTTCACAGCTAAAAAGCACAAAATACCGGGCTACCTGTTAAGTCCGGGTTACAAGGATCGTCGCAAGACGAATTGACTTGGGTGAAACAAGCGTATGAGTTTTGTATATAAGAGCGGCGTTCCTACACTAATCGAAGAGGTTTTACAAACTATTGATTCATTATTGCTAACAACATTGCTCACCACAACGCCTCACTTCCTGACCAGCCGTATAATTCGCAGCTTTATTTAGCAGAATATACCAAGATGGCAACACCAAAGCAACAACGCATCTTCATGACCGGCGCGTCAGGCTACATCGGCTCGCGCATCACCGAATTCGCCGTACGCGAGGGCTACACGGTGCACGGCCTCTCCCGCTCTGCCGCAGGAGTCGCGAAGCTCCGCTCCCTCGGCGCGGTGCCCGTCTCGGGTAATCTATCATCGCTCGACGTGCTACGTGCTGAAGCCGCACAGGCCGACATTGTCGTTCATCTCGCAGACGCGTGGATCGACGATTTCTCCCAGCCGTACGAGAACGTCATCAAGATCGACGGCGCCGCCGTCGACGCCATGACCGGGGGACTGGCGGAATCCAAGTCTGCGCGGAAGCTCTTCGTCGGCACGTCGGGCACCTCCGTGGTCGAGGCCGACGCCAACGACGGCGAGACGGACGAGACCGCGCCCGAAAACTCAAACCCCTTCAACGGACGGTTCAAGTGCGAGCAGTACCAGCTGAGCCGGGCGGCGAACGGCGTTCGGGTCTGCGCCATGAGGCTTCCCCCGTTCGTATACGGACGTGGAGGGAGCGGCGTGGCATTGTTCATGGGCACGTTTGCGAAGCTGGGCTTCGTGGCACGAGTTGGGGACGGCTCGACGCAGACTTGCGTTGTGCATGTCGATGATGCGGCGCGCGCCTACATTCTTGCCTTGAAACACGCTTGTGTCCAGCCGGGTAGGACTACAGATATCTATAACGTGACCTCCAGCACGGAAGTCACGTTCCGGGATATGACGGATGCCATCGCAGCTACGATGGGCCTTCCTGTTAAGGAGGTGTCGGCTGCCGATGCCGCGGAGACTGCGAGTCCGCTGATCGCCGCGTTCTTCTCGCATAGGAATCGCGGGAATAGCGATAAAGTGAGAAGAGAGCTCAGTTGGACCCCTACTGAGGTAGGCATCCTCGAGGATATAAGGAATGGGTCGTATGTTCAAGTTGCGAAGGAACTGAAGGGCACTGCTGATGCTTAAACATGACATGTCTGTTGGAGAAGTAGGGATCAAGCGCAGTATCAGATCATAAGATTTCCATTCATAAATCTTAGGCAGGCATGTGGTATTAATCGTGGACTGAATAGGGAGCGGATTCGTGATTGATGAGAACCCCATGACTTGGCCCGGATAGTTGGAAATGTTAATGATATCCCATATCGAAAGGCGCGAGGAAGCCCAACATTAGACTATCAAGCAGTCTATCTTCAAGCCTTGAAGCCGTATAAGCCACTCATTGCCATGTTCTTCAGTCCGTTCGACGTGAGGCGTCTCTTCAGCATCACATTTGACCGTACCGTCTCTCAGCTGCCAGATTTCCGCGAGTGTCTCCATCGCCGACGTCAACATCCCCCATGGACAGACCTCTCGCATCGCGCGCAACCGCTCCATAACCCACAGCCGATTTGCGTCTGCCACCGCATCTACTCCTGTGAGAAACACGGGCCAGACCGTGTATTTGAACAGGGGACTTGACTTGGGAATAGACGAAAGCTGCTGGAAGATTGTCGAGGCAAGATCTTCGGTCTTTGGTAATGTCGGGAGAGAAGCGAGATCCTCATCACTACTAAGTCGCGTGCGTCGCCTTATTTCAGCTGGGAGGCCGGGCGCGACAAGTAGGATATAAAGACAAACGGCCGCACGGTACGTTGCCGCGATATGACATCGTAGTCGCAATTCCTGCTCATTCATAACGCCTAGCATGCCGACTATATGTGTTGAGACGCCGGCCGCCCACCCTTCGATTTCGAAGGTCTCTGCTTCCTTCAGAAGACCTATGTATGCATCCATTTGTGCTGCGGCCGGGGACCAGCTCCCACTGGTCTTCAGGCATTGAGTTATGCGTGCTACCCGCAGAACGATCCCCATGAGGTAAGCAGGGCAGCTATGATAACTGTTGGCTTCAGTTCGTGAAAGTATCTTCAGGACTTGTGCTACATCCCACGTCAAGGGTTGAGCAGCATAGTCTAGAGCGTGGCTAGATGATGATGACGATGAATGCAACGGCGAAACCAAGGATTCTAGGGCACAGTTCCAAATAAAATATGCGACAGTGTCAGATGTGACATAATCGACCGCGCTGAGCGGTTGGCACTCAACTTCAAGGAAATCATGAGGCGTAATCGGGTCCGAAAGGTATGTGGAATTCGGTGTAGATGAAGAAGAGCAGCCTAGCTGCATCTCGTCGTCGTCCCTAGCACAAAATAGCAAAGGCTCCGTAGTAGGAGGAACGTATAAAGATAGTAGCCTCCCTGCAGCCGTCAGATGATCTTTCCAACCATCCTTACCAGAATCAATGAGAGTGAAATTAACGAAGAAAAGAACGGTTGCCAGCAAGGCATCCTGGTCTGCTTGACTTTCGACATGACGATCACCAGCATGTCTATGTTGGATTATATCTATTATCTCACGAATGGCGTCTTGCCGGGCGCGTAGAGCGTCTATCAGGGCATTTTGGGCCACAGTAGAGATCACAGGTGTGGCGTTCCTGATCGCATGGTAATAGTGTACAGCGGATACTGCTATGATGATGTGTTGCAGATAGGAGTATGTCTGGGACATTGGGATTAACTCCCGAAAAGGGTTCGTCCCTCGCTCAGCTGAGTCGTGAACGACAAGATCCTGGCAGAACCGAGAAGCAACTGCGCTGCAGTTAGTATTTTGAGATTGTAAGCGAGTCTTAAAGATGCGCGATGCATACAATACGAGAGGTAGTGCCGGGACGACCCGCTAAGATCCTGCAGCAATGGATCGGCTAAGAATACGTTCAACTGCTGCTGAGGCCCGTCTCCTCGTCTTCTGGGCGTGCTGTTATCATAGAGCGCCCTGCCACGGGCTCTACCTGATTCCGTGGATATCGTCAAGGCCGAACTCTGGTTCTGGCCGCCCTGGCCTACAGCACCTTTCGAATCAACCCATCGGAAGATTTTACCGTAGCCGAGACACTTCTGCCCGGTCTTGCTGCACTTAAAACACGCCGGGACCGATCGATCACACCTTCGCCGAAGCCTTCGACAGGTGTGACAAGATTTCCGTTCTATCATAGACGGGTGTTGGATTGCAGCTAGTGTTTAGTAGTACAGGCTGGTATCATACTATCAATCAAAGGGCTGAGCTCGGCGCAGGTGAGCCGGAAGCATTCAGTTGCGCAGCCGAGATTTGCGGTGTGTTTGCAAGTAGTGGCGTGCATGGAAAACCCCAAACCAACCCTAATGCCGGGGTCGGAGTCGATCAGTGGAATCTGGAAAACTGCGTGAGTCAACTAGGCCATGCAAGAGGTGGACATATATATCTCCTTCTGGACAGAGGTCAACAAGTCGTGCATACCGGCCACGTGCATTTCGGTTGTGATGATGTTTTGGCGGGGTTTAACGTCGTGCGAAATAAACCGACAACATCAAGTAAGCCGATGAAGAAGATATGTGCGCTATACCGCATATAGTAGCCAAGACGCAAGTGATGCATACGCTAAAAGTTTTGAGATTCTGTTAGATAATGACAAAATCCGTAGGAATTACGAAGAATTCATCCCGAAGTTGCGGGTTGAGCTAGCATTGTCCAATCATGCAAGGGCAATTTTCTCTATTAGGTATCGAAATGGCGAATTGTGCATGGCGCTACAATTAGTCGCCTCTATGAAGATGCTAAAGCGGTAACATCTCCACTGAAACTGCGCGGGCCGTTGCGGTTACGATCTGTACCCTATTCACGAGGCTCAATCTATTGGTAATATTTATAATGACAAAGCAGCATTCGATTTTTTTTATAAAGATGGACGGACAAAATGGGGACAGTCATAAACTACTCTTCCATTCGGACTGCAAGCAGCTAAAGAGTTGTTTGCCTCACGATGGCCGAATCCTCAGTCCTCAAAACGGATGCAACTACACCGAACAACAATACCGATGGAGCGAACTCTCCCGAAATCTTGGATAAGGCTGGAATAGAGCGTCTGGCCCGGCAACGACCAGCAACTTTTCATAATGCGTACTCGGAATATGGCTTCGTGCTATCCATCATCTTGTCGATGATGATGTGTGAATATTTCATCAGCGGTTTCAACATCGTGTTACCTGAAGTCGCCATTGCTCTCGATATTTCCGAGTCGGAACGTACATGGCCAGCTGCTGTGCCCAACCTGACAACCGCTGCATTTCTGCTGCCTTTTGCTCGCCTGTGCGATCTCTATGGCGGAAGATATGTGTTTCTCGGTGGACATATTTGGGCTTTTATATGGTCACTTGCGGCTGGTTTCAGTCCGAACCCGATTATTCTCATCGTATGTCGAGCAATGCAGGGCATTGGGTTCAGCGCATTTTTGCCCGCCGGACTCGCATTACTAGGCCATACGTATAGGCCGGGACCACGCAAGAATCTCGTGTATAGTATTTACGGAGCATTCGCTTGTATTGGGTTTTACTTCGGTATCCTCATAGGAGCATTAGCAGGCCAGTTTCTGAATTGGCGCTGGTACTTCTACATCGGCTCAATACTCCTCTTCCTCGTTATCGTGGTTGGCGTGGTCACGATTCCACGGGACTTAGGTGACCACAATGAGAGTGCGGTCATGGATTGGTGGGGTTTGATCACGGTCGTGCCAGGGTTGGTGCTTGTCGTCTTTGCTTTTAGCGACGGCGGTCGTGCCCCAGATGGCTGGCGTACACCTTATATCTATGTTACGTTGATCGTGGGCGTTTTCTTCCTTGCCGCCTTCGTCTACGTAGAAGGTTGGGTGGCCGTCCAACCACTTCTACCTGCTGAAGTATTCAAGCCCAAGTATATGAGGCGACTGTGTATTGGTCTCTTTTGCTCATACGGAATCTTCGGTTTATTCCTCTTCTACTCAAGTTATTAGTAAGTGATCTGCTACTTTGCCTTTTCTCTCCGAGTATCACTGACTTTCATTCCAGCGTTGAGACAGTACTACACACCACGCCTCTACAGACGGCTGCCTGGTTCATTCCATTAGCCGGTGGTGGTTTTTTTATCGCAGTAATTGGTGGATTTGTGTTGCATATCTTGTCCGGCCGGATCCTGATGATGATCTCTGCCGCAGGCTACTTGCTCTGCTGTCTGCTTTTCGCTTTGCTTCCGAAGCAATCGAACAACACACCATCAACAAGTTTCTTGTACTGGGCCTATGTATTCCCAGCTATGTTGACAGGAACAATAGGTGTGGATATCACATTCAATGTTACGAATGTCTATATTACCACTGCGATGCCTCGACGTCTCCAGGCTACCGCCGGCGCGCTCCTTAACAGCTTGCTGTACCTCGGTATTGCGTTCTGGCTGGGTGTTGGTGATCTGGCCATTGCAAGCTCTGTTCGAAATCGGGGCGAAGAGTCGCTCGGTCCCCGCGAACAGTATCAAATAGCTTTTTGGACTGGTGTTGGCCTAGCTGTGGTGTCATTCTTCTTCATTGTGACTGTCAACTTTGGGCGAGCTGAAGCACAGATGACAGTAGAAGAGAAGGCATGCATAGACTGCGATGAAAGCCAGAACTAGAGACGGTCCTTGGTGGTGGTGTCCTAAATCAAGCAGCATACATAGCATACATTGAGAGACAGTCAAAGTTCATGACTTAGATGTAACATTAGACCTAGATACCCCAATCTCACAATGTAATACCAATCCTTTCAATTTGTGACGAATTTTAAGAGCCATTAGAGCAGGCTCGGTATGGCTATAGGTCTCGTATTTCGGATTTGAACTTGGAGATTTATGGAATCGCCTTTCTCTGAGTCAGGCCGAATGCGGGGATATTACGGCTAAGCGCAGAAAGGATGACGTATATAATAAAAGCACGTCTCAGGAGATAGTTTAATAATTTATATCTCCAGTGATTCGCTTCTACTCAGTTATAATAAGTATCATGGAGTCTTTGACTATTATGGTTCTACAGACTCTCTGCTTTATCACAGTATGGTTGGCGATCGATTATCGAGTCTCACACAGCGGGTCAATCCCAGGAGCGCGAGCATTAAACAGGGTGCACAGCTGCGTATATTCAGTAGTTTCAGCCATGCTTCTCTATCTGACGCTATCCTCGAACCATCATGATACCGCGAGGACTGCATACCATATCTCCAAGTTCTGGGAGTATATCGACGTGTTGACTGTGCGAGCAGGGGGTGGCCGCATTGGCTTACATTTCGGCTTCCACCATCTTACAACGCCATACCTGACCTTCTTTCGTGTGCTGCGTAACAGCGAGGGTTGGAGGACATTTGCTGCGCTAAATACTGCGCATCACACACTCATGTATGCTTATTTCGGCGGAGCGGCTTTCCTGCGTCCGGTGCTGGACTTCACTGGGTGCGCACAGCTGGTAATAGGTTTTGGAGTCGAGGCGCGAGTGCTTCTATCTAGAGAAGCGGAAGAAATCCAGATTTGGCCACATGTGTTTACGGCTGGACTCTTGAGTTCCTACCTGGTACTGTGTACCAGAGAGATGAGAATAAGATGAAGCTATTCAACAGCAAGGGTAGCCTAAGAAAATCCCTTCAGCTTGGGTTATGATAAGCGACCTCCTATCAATTTTGTTTGCCTGCACGCAACAACAATTCTGAAATTTACCTTCTAATTCACTTATCATTTTCAAACCCGCGTCACATTGATTGAGACGTAGCGAATTCGTCGTGTTTCAAAGCATTACTATTCATTCATCGTAGGACTTGTCGTAATAATGATACATGCTCGTAGGTTCTCGATTCAGTCCTCCTCTGGCGGTATGTATGAATCCGCCGCTGCTTTGCCACCCTTACGTCCAGCTTCGACTGCCTTCTGACTCCCCGGTTCAAACGAGCCCGATGATGCTTTGCCGCCCATAGAAGAAATCTCGCGCTAAAGATGCATTAATGATAACTTAACGAATTATGGAAGTTCGAGACAACATACCTGCTTTTCGGGATCCATATTGGTAAAGCCACCACTTGCTTGGCCACCCTTTGAGGCGATTTCTCGTACCTCCTCCTTCGGGCTGAAAATCTATTAGTCAAGTTCCAGTAACTATTTCTTGAGATGCTATTGTACCGGTTGGCGAAGTTTCCAGGGTTTTCGCTAGCCATGTTGATGGTATGTGTAGTTAATGGTCGTTTAAGGTTGTGTGTGGTTGTGATAACTTAGATGCTATGATGTTTATTGGCGATATGTGTGAAACTGAGGAATGATGAAATGCTGAAGAAGCTGCTGGCCGTTTATATAGACAATCGACGATATTACTGATTTTCCTACGTAACTTGATACTTAACTGTGTCAGCATGCGGTTGACGTCTTATGACATCAACGTCGTAATTGACATGGTCCTCCGCATAAACGTGGGTGAGATTGCGATCGGCCCTACAACTGAACTCCTCTGACGTAGATACAGAGATCTTGTCTAAACCTCAATTTGGTTTGTCTTAAACGTAGAGCCATTAAGCAGCCTAATAGTAAAGGATACGTTCAAGCCCTATTAGCATGGTGTTCCCTCTATTCCTTGGATGATCTTGACTCGCCAGTCACTATCTGTTTGTCTGTTATGCTACCTAGGTACAGAGGTATTTCATGGCTGCAACTAAGGCGGCTAGTCTACCGTAGGACCCGTGGTGGGGCCCGGTACAGCTTCCGGAGAATAACCTCGTGGAAAGTGGAGGATGGATCGACAGGGCATAAGTTTGTCTTGATATCAAGGTAGTCGAGTAGTATCAACACTTACCTGTCTACGTCAACATGTCGCAATAGCGAGAAGACAAAGAAAAGAAAACTACCGGCTCTCCTAAAATTTATGAATATCTGTAACTAGATCTGCACGTCTTATGACCCCCAAGGTCGTGCCAGGACAGAAATGCCGTCACCACGGTAGGGATACTCACCGCGGGGTTGGCTGGGATGGCGACGCTTACATTGACACAATAGGTACTCAATCACCTTGATCACGTCATCATAGATGACTATAGTGAGTGATCTAAAAAAAGAGCCGGTATTCGCTAGTGTTTGTCTAGAACGCATTGATCTCTATGAGACGTAATAGCTGTCATTTGGTAAAGCGGTTAGGCTGCGGGAAAATACGATCTGGCAACTGTAAACTTGTACACCTGATCGCATTTTTAGTTTGAAGACATCTACTTTACGCCCAGTAGGTATATTAGGTGCTTCATTTTGAGTGATACCGACCAACTTGCAACTATCTTCACTTTTTCACTCCTTATTGACGACATCCTAGGAACCTGGCTATTTTGAGTACCAGGTTCATGAAATCCTTGTTCGTCTGTTCATGGTTTGCCCCGCTAATATATGTAACCTCATCTTTCATATCCAGGCCGGAATGTTCGTCTTTTTATGGGATAAATACACGTCAGTGAATAGTTTCGAGCACTTGTTGCGGAATTGTAACGTGTGTTTCGTATCATTACTTGCTAATGAATTTGCATTCCGTTGTGTTTTTTATACCATTCCAATTGGCGTTGGCCTTGGGGACATTATACATATTCCTGGGCGTTGATAACATCGTATATACGATAACGAACTCGGAGGAGTTAAAGCGTTTACCGAAGAAAGTATCGAATTTCCACACGGTAGTCAACGAGTCGTGGATGCTGAACGAATCCAATACCGGTCATTATCTATTACCAAGAGCAAGGTCCCAGGAAAATTGCCGCGAGAAAGCCCAGCATCAAAATCATGCCGGCTTGGCTCTGGCTTAGAGTTGATGCCGAACTAGGCTTATTAGATGGCTTCGCAGCGGAAGGGTCGTCATTCCCACTACTATCTTCACTGCTATTCGTAGGGGGTGTACTTGCTTGTACTGCGGGAATCAATAAATCATTGACGAAGCCGGGGCTCCTCCAGGATGACCAATCGTGCGATACGAGTCCCCTAAATGGATATTAGTCAGCACCAACTTCACGAAGTAACCCGTGTCTAAACTACTGACCATTCTTCATCAAAGTCCTGGGAACCCTGGCGAATATAATAGGAGCCTCCTATTGACCAAATCATCCAACCTACGTGTTGCGCTGGAAAATAATCCAGTAAGCAAGCTGCGTAGGGATCTTTGTTGGTGGTCGCGTTCTGTGGGAATCCAAACTCGGTTATGATCAGTGGAAATTGGGTAACCTCGCTATTGTTCAGCGTTTGAAATCCCGTACTGAACAATTGCTCGGTGACAACGGAACAGTTGCTCGACGGAGTGCCTAAGATATTCTCGTACACGTGCAGCTCAAGGACCAGTTTGTTGCTGCCGTATCCCTTGAAGTCATCTCGATTGAATGTGCTCTTCCCGGGTGTGAGCGCCGTGCCTTGGACAATGGCGGAGAGGTCCTTGTCAGAGTCTAGGCCAGAAAGAAAAATGAGCAAGTCGGGATTGGCGGAGTTTATAGCGTTAGCACCTTGCTGGACATATTTATACCAGTCCTGCCAGCCGTAGGAATTGACGAGCTGGACATTCGACAGAGGCACTCGTAACTCGTTCCTCAACGACATGGACATCAAGTTCGGCCACGTCTTGCCCTATGATGCATTAGTGATGTCTGATGGCGAAGGAGGATACACTGACATGTTCGGCCATGAAGGATAACCCTCGCGTCCAGTTCCTTACGTCGAAATAGGTGTCCCCGAACCAAGAGTTCCCATCCAAAGGGCTGCAGCACCACTCCGCTTTTGAAATATGATTATCAAGATGGACGTAGATCTCCTGCTTGGCGCATTCTGCGGCGACGGCATCAAACACCTAGATCCATCTCTTTAGTTTGTGGATTATATGACAGAGACATTTGCTCGAGACACACGAACCTGCAATCGGGTGGTTGTGGCGTCAAACGAGGGGTTGTTAGCGACAACCTTATTGTATATGGCCGTGCCATTCGCCTGACCCAATGCATCGAAAAATGCCTTTTGCATAGTAATATCTTTCTCTCCATTTTCATAGTACTGGTCAATCATCTCGATCGCGTACGTGAGGCGAATCGCATTCATGCCTAGGCTTTTGATCTTGGTCACGATAGAGGATATAGACTGATATTGGAGGCCTTCTGGAATCATACTTTCTGAAGCCGCAGGCCAGTTGACACCAACATAGGTGACGCTGGCACCGGTCGTGTCTTGAATCCATCGTCCCGAGGTGATTAATGGACCATTCGGCCACGACGCCCGGGGCTCTATTTCGGTTGATAGCGAGAGGTTAAATAATAAACTCACGACTGCTAGCCAGCTAAGCAGCCATTGAGTTTGCCCTGCCCTCGCCATGTTGAAGCAATTCCGATACTTCAAGAAGACTGGATATCCGACCGGGCGGTTCGGGCCTCGAGAGATAAAATACGAGCCATCAGTGTCTCGGCTCCGCAGATCTGTAGTTACATCTCGTAATTTTAGTGGCGACAGGGGCAACCGGATATAAAAGTTGAACCACCCCACTATCTGCTTGCGGTGGACGAGATGTCGCGGCTACACTACCTACCCCTTACAGTAGCTTTCAAGTCAGTTACTCCAATCACTGCTACAACATCAAATACCGACATATCACTGTTACACGACTGGTTGCAATTGATATTTTGGGTTAGCGTGATTTATTTTTAGTGTTCTAACAGTTGTAAAAAGATGTTAACGTGTAAGCACTTGCCAAACTACTTACCTTAGCAAATGACTATCAAGCAGTTTAATAAGTATTTTAGTAAGTAAAAAGGAGCAAGTGGCCTAGCAAAAGTTTAGCAAATAGCCTAGTATGGTAAATGAATTGGTGTAATTGATAACTTTTTGCAACTGGTCGCCAGCATTGAAATCACCGTACGCTGGAGTTGTAGCAGCCGCTAGCTCAAAATCTCTCGATGCTGCCCTCTGGGTAATGATTGTACGAGCGAGAAACATTAACTTTCCTCGGTCACAGCCTTGCCTTCGTCCCCCTCAAACGTTAGGGGTATAGTTCGAATGACACAGCAATTTGGTCGAAAGGCCACCACCATCCAGACCTCGGACTCCAAACTTTGATACCTTACTGTCTAAGGATAGAACACGGGATAATGAGCCGACGGCCTATCGACCTGAGAGAGGCCACGGGGTTTGCTTTAGGAATCAAGCGTATGCCGGATCTTTGAGTTGGTTCCTTACTCCCAGCCATTCAGAATGCACGGCGAGTTGCCATACTAACCCTCATATCAGACGGCCCGAGGCTAAAACGAGTATGAACGTAGGCGGTTTCTAAGGCACTTCACCCCTAGTTAAGAGACTCCACGAGGCCGAGGCCGCGTAGCTTGAAGCTTGAATATGGATGATCGCGATGGTGTTACCAAAAATTAATTGTAATGAAGTACCGCTATATTTCACATACAAGAAGATTGCCATATTCTATGAGCATTCTCAGCCTTATGTCAGCGATAAACTTGTGTACCAATGGTTAATAGCACAAGATAACAATCAGCATTTCCATGTACGACCATAGCCTCCGGAAAACTCGGGATCCCGTCCGCTCTCCCATAGATAAGCCGGGTTGAGCGCCAAACTAGTAGTTGGGTTGGTGACAACCAGCGAATCCTTGGTGTTGTACATGTTTTATTTTTTCTTTTTTGTTCAATTTTTTTTCTTTTATATGCTTTCCCACTTTTGCTGTACGGAATAAACTTGCCTGCTTGTGCATGATCTTATAAAGACAGGTGCTCTATGCAGTAGATAATGGGCGTCACACTACCTTGAACCTCAACCGGTCAACTCAGCGCGCACTCTTGACCATGACCTACTCAGTATCCCAAGCTTCATAATCATCAGACTTATATAGATAAATCCAACTCACAGCGAACTAGAACCTAATTCTTCTCTCTGGTGCCTATCTACTTAGTATCCTTCTACTGCACGGCACGTGCGACGTGAATCCAAATACAGAGGCAAGCTACATAGCGCAAATGCTCTTATATCTAACTAATGCCCGCCAAGCTCGTACCATATGGGCCCCCAACGGCACCTTTCGCATCAACGGGTGTGTCGGTCTCGCCCACTTTGATGATGGGTAATACAGAACAAGGTTCCAGAATCTCGCATGCCGTGATAACCGGATTTCTTGGCCTCATCGCTACGCTATAGTAGTACCATGTGCACAGTACAGTATCTACTGCAACATGTGTGTAGTAGATCTATGGCAGGGATCGCAGGGCGGTCGATCGTCCCTGGTTTTCGAAGCGAGAGAATATGTATTAATAAAGATATGCTCAAGTCTGGGTACTACCGATCGATATGTATGCCACTTCAGGGCCGCGAGCTGTGAGGTCTTCTAGATATCACCAAAACGCCCAGGGGGGAAAGCGAAAGAACAAAATCTACCCCCATGCACTCGAGGACAACCCTCCATACAAGTTGCTCACTCCAAAAAATGCTGTGCCAAAGTGCCGATGCCCGACCCCTCCCATGTATGTATATGTAATGGGAAATATGTGCCAGTCCAGAGACGATCCAATCCGAACCGTGTATACTTCAAATCAAACCGCCGTCGTTAAAGCCAGTCGGTCAATATAACGCCTAGGTGGTAATGTGATTTCGCCGTGCTGCGACATCATATAATCCCATTCAGATCCCATTCACCTTTCTGCGCCCTCTCAAGGACTTCACGACCCTTCTCAGTAAGATCGGGTTTGCCGCCTTTATCCGTAGCTTGGGTGAAAAAGACTGGTACGAAGGGCGCGTTGGTTCGCTCTCGTTCCCGCGCCATCTCCCGCTGCTTCTCTTCTAATTCTACTTTGACAGTTGTAGCCTTTGAATATTGTTTTGACATGATCGCCTGAGTGACACCGTCCCAGAGCTTCAGGGATTCGTTCTCTGCCTGCTGCGTCACGGGTGGTAAGACCTTGGCCGCAACCGCCAAGGGGTTGAGGTCAATAATGGTAACTTGTCTGTCCACGGGATGTGATTCCTGGCGGTTTGGTCAGTCTAAATGCCTGTTATACTAAGCGCGCAAGGATCCAATACGTACCACTGGCTTTGGTCCCAAAGTGAAAACAACCTTGTCCTTCCAGCCGCCGCCCAACCGAGCGACAACATCCGAGTCCGGCACGTCTCTGATACGCACCTTGTCGTCATTATCGGGATCGTACTTGAAAATAACACCCTCAACCTTGTTCTGTGCGCGACCCAGCCAGCCATCCTCCACGTAATTCAGTATCGCCTTTAGCTTCGTCCTGGCACATGTTATGTAAGCAACGTCACCGACGGTGACGCTCAGGGCACCACGCAAGAGACCACCAAGATGTGCAGCAGGATGCGTGAGTTGATATGTTTCATTATCCCGTCGCTCGAGAGTTATAAAAATGCCGAGATTGTGCTCTCCCGGGGAGACTTTGATGGCGGTGCCGGTAAACTTGGCACTAATCTGGTCGTACCCCCTGGCGTGTAGACCCTTTTCTGGGCAGCTAACATAGAAGGCGCTGACGGGCGGATGATGTGATGTTTGTTCGGTGAGGTACGATATTCTGACAGTAGGTCCAGCTGGGTTGGGGAGAGTCTGGACGACAGACACGCTAGAGGCCGTTCGAGGATCTATCTTGCCCGACTTAATTGAGGAGGCGGCACTGCTGAGGCCGCTTTTTGCGCCGTTGATGCTGAGAGACTTGGTATCGATGGGCGGTGCATTGTCTTCAGCCTCCCAGTTGCAGCGGAAGAACTCGCCTAAACATGAGTTGTAAGGCTTGCAGGGCTTGCCTTTGACATATTTCAAATCTTTGGTAAACCAGAACCGGAGGACCTCGAGCATGCGGTCGAGAGGTTCGTCGGACGTGCCTATGGCGGCGAAGGCGCTGGGATTGTCGAGGTAGTTCCAATACTCTAGATTCGGCGTGGGTTCGAGCAGCTGAGAAGGGAGGGAGAAGCGAACGGAGGCAAGATCTGACACGCCAATAAACCTGGATAGTAAACACTTAATCAACCATGTCCTCAACGGCGTCGTCGTGTCCACGCCCAGCAGTGGGAAACAGGTGTAAGGGGTGGCGAAACGTGCGGGTCCGATCACGGACAGCTGCCCCAATGCTCCATCCCCATCCCATCTTTTGATACCTCCTTTGATACCACAGGGAAGCAAGATAGATTTCGGTAACCTACTTTCGTAAGATAGACAGAAACGTTTTGAGCTTAGACCCGTCGCTCTGAGGAACATCCTCCTCTGTCGTGACAGTTGGGGGTGGCGCTGAAGCCATGATCGTGGTGTGGCTATAAGTGATGGTTACTTCAAGGAGATTTCCTTCAGAGCACAGAACATAAAAGACGAAATGGGGCTGGGTCGATAGGGTTCAGCCAAAGCTCGAATGTACAATGAGACTGCTTGTGAAGGAACCACCCGTATGAATGAAGCTGGATGGAATAGGGTCAAAGTGCAGAGGCGGTAGGCTATGTTTTGCTGGTAAATGGGATAGAAATGACGGCTACAAGAGCACAAGTGATGAAAGATAGGGATAGAAAGTGGGATACAATCACCGTTGAGGCGCTACGATAAGCTAAACCTGGACTTCTGGGCTTGCTGCGCTGCGCCGATAAGCCGAAATCTGGGGCCGTGCCGGTGCTTGTTAGCCTACCTGGGCACCTTGTGATGCTATCGCGTGTGCTAATAGGGTGCTATTGGCGTACTAATCGATACCCTGGGTTTCAGCATGGACTCTGATCGCTGAAACTGACTGCTGTGGCGTGTTAGCGTTGGCTTGGCGCTGCTGGACAGCCTGCAGTCTTATTAAGTTCCTACGTACAATAGTCCTTCGTGTGGTATTGTACTTGTACAGTAACAGCAGTACTGTACATACTAATCTGGAGATCAACCTGCCAGCATGTGCCAGCTGTATTACAGTGATTATGTTCAGATACGTGTTGTATCTGGCTGTTTCTTGGAAAGGGTAGAGATATCTCAGAGATACCTATCTCAAGTGCATTTTTGTTGTATTAGGAACCAATCATTCTACCACGAGTTTCAGAGCGGGAGAACTAGATTGCATGCCATAATTCTCTGTTGTTACTGGCCGCCCTGGCTCTCGCTCGATATCAACCGCCCAACCCAGATTAGGAGCATGCGACCCTGGGTTACCAGCCCTGTGACCAAAAGGGGCATGATGAGGGGCCAGCCGAAGGCATGATGATGAAATCGGGGTGACGTCAAGGGATCTTCTGCCTACTGCACTTGGCTGGTGGTTGTTGTCTCCTCTATCACTTGTGTTTGCATGATATGATATGGCTTGACTGTAGAAGCGAGTGCATAACCTACAAGTCCAAAATTGACCTACTTAGGGACCTGGCTACAAGCTATGGCATGTAAAGGAGTGCCTGATAACTCTCCACTTCTCAGTTTTAAACCTCGAAGTCGCAAGTTGTTACAAAAGCTTTCGCGGACTCCACAGCTGAACAGATAGAGTAATTGGAGCGAACAGGAGCACTCGTGATACCTAGGAATAGACAGCATATCATACTCCACCAATGCTTACCATCCTTCATAGCTAGTTCATTAGCAGCAAACAGTTTCGAGGGGGGGGGTGAGCAAGAAAGCTGGGTTGGAAACTTACCGTTGCTTTTAATTATTCCCTCTTCGTTTCTCTTGACTTTGATGTGCTTTCGACGAAACACATATCTACTTCACTAAGTTCTGCTCGCTGACGTCGCTCACCAAGCAATTAAGATTTGTTCCCTGTGATAACAAAATAGGGGCATCAGGAAGCGTATGGTCACTTCGATGAAAGAAGATGCAGGTTGTTTGTTGAATGCTATATGGCTTTGAGTACAGTTGAAGCCGATGCCGACTCTGAACCGACTCCGAGTCGTCTCGGATGTTACGTTGAAGAGACCAGTTGTAGTTTCGGAAGTACCGAAATGATCCACATCTGTCAATAGACGGGTTATGAGACTTAGAATTGAACGAGTGTGTGTCAGGAGGCCATGTGCACGTCCGCTGCGTCAATTAGGTATGGGACTTCGCCCCGGGCCGGTGATGATCAACATCGTGGCAGCAGGGATATCATGATAACAGAACAAACTTGGCGAGCTTGGGGAGTGGGAGACTATCAAACATAGACCCAGATGACTCAGGAAGAGTGAATCATTTGTCTACTACCTCGTTGGAGAAGACAACCAAGGATCAAGTCTAGGGGGACGACAGGTCAATTTCCGAGTCATTGGTTAGAGTACGGTAGACGAAGGGTGTGGAAATGACACCCAGGTGTCGTATTGCGTATTCACTAGGTAGCTAGATAGCACAGAGCATCAAATAATCAGATGCGCCTCATCTTGGAATAGAAATGGCCTGCAACTGTTTCGAAATATGGTTGGCCTCGCTGTGACTCACGTTTCCTGCGGACTTATTCAGCGAACCTCGTCGAAGGGGATGACGACGACAAATAGGCAGCTGAATTAAATAATGACGGGGGGGTTTGATCCAGTTATATAACGAGGAAATGGTCTTATTGCCAATTCCGTCGAACCTATTATATGCATTATTCCCCTGATGCATAGGTGCTTTTCGTTGTTGGAGTAGCGTGGAATAATACTTATACTAGGCGTAAGCCCCCCCAAGACGGGACTGTTGATGACAAACGGAAAAGCGGATTTCAGAAATCCCGGCTGTCACTGTGTCCTCGATTCGATACCTGCGCAGGTACAAAGAAAAGGCCCTCGTCAGCGTTAGTCTACCTAACGACTCCAGACAGATCCACCAAGAGATCTTATCTGTTCAGCGAAGCAAGTCTGAGCAACCGACGAAACCAAGCTTCTATTATCCTCCTATACTTAGCCTATAGCGCAGTCCGTGCGGACCTACTTGCTGAATCGCCACCGCATAGCAGCATAGCAGCACGCGCAAAGCTGTCTCGCCGAAACGCCTCGAGAAAAGCGCATGTGAAAAGGAGGCCGCAATTATTAGTCCAGCATTGCAGGCTCTGGTCGCAATGTCAGCGACAACCGCCACTGCGGCACCACCCCACCCTAAACCCACGAAGATACTCGCGTGCGTTCACTGCCAGTATCGCAAAATCAAGTGTGACCGTCAACAGCCCTGCTCAAACTGCATCAAGGTAGGTTATCTTGTGTCCCCGTCGCTGTCGTGTGGTGTGTGGTGTCTAACGATAGGGGTTGTGCGCATAAGTCAATACATCGGCTCACAGCCACCACGTTTTGTCGCGTGCCGCCTCTCATCTTACGTCCCAACGTCTCACATCTATCTTATGCCTCGCATCCCACGTCTTTTCTGATGTTGCTCACCTGCTGAGACAAAAACCAGGCAAAAATTGCTTGTAAACCAAGCATTCCAGCTCCACCACACAAACGTCGTCGCCCGAACCAAGATCTCCTTGAGCGGCTAGCGCGGTGTGAGCAGCTTCTGAAGCAGTACGCTGACGGCAATGTTCCAGCTCAGGGGGAACCAACCCCGGCTCCTACCAAGTCCAGCAGTAGCGCTAGTATCAACCAGTCCGTCTCGTCCTCGCCAGCTGCAAAGGTGAAGAATGAGAATGAGGCCGGGCCGTCTCTCAAGCCAACCGGGAAGGTTGTGGAAGAGGATGGAAATGTTCGTTTTATAGACAATTACGTCCGAATTAGCTTTCATGAAGAGGTATGCTCCCTTCTCTCTCTAGCCATACAAGGTTGCTGTCTCTGATCTTTGTTTCTAGCTCGTAGCATTGAGAAATCTAATCGACGATGATGATCAAGAATCCGAGCCGAGTACTGTCGGTCTCTCACCTGACAACCACGCCGACCTTTTTCTCGGTGTTGAAGATGCAGCGATTGATCTGCAGGAACTCCAGCCAGAGTGGGTATTTCCCTGGGTTAACTTCAACTTTATGATGCACTTACTTACACGTGCTTTGATATAGCCTTGTCACTGTCTTCAGGTTATGGCAACTCTTCATCGACCGGGTTAATCCCTTGACCAAAGTGCTCCACGTCCCCAGTTTACAATCATATGTGATGGACGCCGCCACCGACATCAACAAAGTCCCATTGGCATATCAAGCTCTCCTCTTTTCTATCTACACCATGGCGGTTGTGTCTCTCACTGCCCAGGAAACCATTCAGTTACTCGGTATGACCCGAGATGAAGCCTTAAACCGATTCACTCGAGGCGCAAAACTTGCTTTGACTCGTTCGAACTTTTTGAAGAACTATAACATGACAACATTACAAGCCCTTGTGCTCTATATGGTACTGTGGCTCTTTCTCAATTTAGAGATATCTGCTAATGGATGATTGCGTAGCTCTCGTTAAACGGTCGTGCTGATCATCATTCGACTTGGATTATGGGTGGCACTGTCATGCGTATCGCCCAGAAGATGGGCTATCATCGCGATGGCGAGCAATTTAATCTATCACCTTTCGAGACGGAGATGAGACGAAGGCTGTGGTGGCACGTTATTACGCAAGATTCTAGATACGCAATGTTATCTGGTCTAAGCCATTCTTGGGTCGCTTCGAATTGGGATACCAAGATGCCACAAAACCTCAATGACGCAGATCTATTCCCAAATTCAATGGAGCCTCTTGTGCCTCGAAATGGCCCAACAGAAATGGTATTTGTCCTGCTTATCTATCACTATCAAAGGTTCACGAGCAGGACACACCAGGCCTTCGAAGCAGCTTTTATGACGTTACGCGATGGCGGCAAACGCGACCCTGACCGGCCCTCCCCTATTGATACGTATCGCGCACTCGTTGAAGAAATCGACGTAGAGCTAGTCGAATTCGAGCGGACTCACGTCGATCCATCATTGGGAGGTGTCCATGCCGCTGCTAAAGTGATACGCCCTCTCTTTATTGGTAAGATGAGGGATATAATGGTCCCGATGTGCGAGCAACCTGAATGGGGAACCGAAATATTCGACCAGATCGACAGTTTGTTCAAATCCTTCGTCAACAGCCACTCCAGAAACGCCGAAATCTATAAACGTATGGCCGGCACAGGGTTCCTGTGGTTTGTCAGATCGGGTTTCCAACCCGACGCTATGCTCCTTTTCACTGCCAAGCTGTACAAGAGGCCGACGGGCAAGCTTACTGATCGCGCTTGGGTTGCTCTCGAGTCGATCCACGACCTTCATCCGGACTTATTCGACATATCGCAAAAGAAAATCGAGCGTCAAGCCCAGTTCACACTTAAAGCATGGGCCATTCGCGAGCAGGCACTCGCGCAATGTGGAAAACAGGTGGAAGTCCCTGAATTCATTCAACGCCTCCGTCAGCTCCTGTCGTCTTCACGCGCTGGGTCGCTGTACACGGCCTCCTCGTCTCCAGCATCGGCGTCACAGCAAATCTTCATGCAACAAACGTCACCTTTCCAACAACAGACGCCAATCGACCTAGGCGATATGAATCAGTTCCTTGGAAGTACTGCGGAACCGTCGACTTTCAACTTAGACATGTGGGGGAACGTGTTGATGGAAAATGATACCGATATACAACAAACCTTACCTTATGGAGGTTTTGACTTTTCAAAATTAGACTTTTCGTCTATGGGCTTCACAGGGTGAATCCGGTTACTCGGTCGGCTTATTAGAATGGTAGGATTCAAGCTGGTCTTGTCGTAGGCGTCAGGTCCTCGTTGATGAGTCACTAACTGGTGTGGGTGAAGGATGGATGTTGCTGTACAAATGCCCTAAAACGCCTTCCCATTGACGGATCTGCGAATGGACATGTACGTTTCTTGCTATCCGGGTGCAATGATCCAGTATGGAGGCACAGCAATCTACAATACTGATACCCAGCTCTTTGTATAAGAGGAGAAGGGCGGGGGATAATCTAACCCCGTAATACGGTACGGAGTTAGTGGGATCTGAGAGAAATGGACGGTGACGGAATGACTGGGATGAATCTTCTCCCCTCTATTGGCATGTAATATAGCTAGACGAGAACTCCCGTTATTCGCCAATGTTCTCACAACATATGTACAATTAAGAATAAAATCACTTAATTTCCACGACTGTTTTGAGTGATTCCAGTTCAAGCACGGTTGACATGGTTCAAGATATGTCACTGCAATTGTCCTAGAGACCCAGAATCGTCCATGAGTATATTCAGAGCAAGTAATTATATGAAGGGGCCCGGATGCTCACAGCAAAACATAACAATCATCAAGATATTGTAAATTACGGGCGTATGAGATAGTTTCCAATATTATATATTTCAAAAAAGATCTCAACTAACACTTTCG
Source organism: Xylaria scruposa (assembly GCA_022385635.1). Lineage (NCBI taxonomy): Eukaryota > Fungi > Ascomycota > Sordariomycetes > Xylariales > Xylariaceae > Xylaria > Xylaria scruposa. The sequence continues at coordinate 118,088 of MU280241.1, read as the reverse complement.
ACTTCGAAAGACAAAATCACATAGAACTAGCCTGGAGCACGACTTTAACGTCATTTATCGTTAATCATTATCCCCAAACGCGAAAGGCTTAGCGGAATGAGGATTCCGAGCATCTAAATCGCTTATGTATCTTCGCTTAAAGAGCTCTAACCCACGAGAATCAGGTTTAGCAGTACATGCTATACGGTTTGGTGAGCATTCTTTCAACAGGTACGTCTGTGAAAATGCGTACTAATGCTTTAATGAGTAGGCTTCTCTGTCTCCAGCCCCTCAAGATGAAGGTTGAGAAGCAATAATACGGTTCCTATCCCCCGAGCGTTAGGAATATAGCTACGAGCCGGTTCTCGTGCAGACGACTATACTCAATCCACCCTATTCCTGATTGTACTGCAGATCTGTCCTATCCACAACAGTTTCACGGCAGCTATTCCACCTGCATTATCAACAACAGACGTAGTCTAGATGTCAGCGTCCATAACATCAGGAATTGCAACCAGAAAGGAACTATATATAACCGAGCTAGTGTAAGGGCTGCAGTCGTGGAGAACACTGGGAAGATACCTGAGAGATGAGTTCCACAGGCTTATGGCCCTGGGAACCTCGAATATTGTTTATATTGAAATGGACGCAGCTATTCCGTCATTATCATTCGTATTACTAAACCAACGCGCTTTGAGGAAGTCATGACTGTTCAGGATGGTAATTACTATACGCTGCCTTAGTGAGAACCGTGATAATTCAGTTCGTCGTTATAAATTTTATGACGTATAGATGGACGTCAGAGAGACGGAGGATTTCGTCATTAAAAAGTAGAAAAAGCTATCAAAAGCGGTAGATATGGGCATTAGAGAAACCCCAATGTGATATACACGTCTGTAACCAAAGTCAAATATGTTGGTAAGCTGATATCAGCTTGCATACATTGTCCACACTCCCGCCTCTTGTGCCCCTAACAAGCGTCTTACTACCCTTTTGCGGTCTCTGTGCATCTATCAGGTATCGAGTTAATTCTAACTATATACCATAGTATTTAGATGAGGTTTGCATTATAAATGAACAGCAAGGGGACGTACAAACTAACAGAAAACTAATAAACCAGTATCCTTCATCATATAGATGTACCAATACTGCCACCCCTTACATTTAATGCAATTACTAAAAATAGCAGAAGCGGTATCTTAGCACCTTCGATCTATCTTACGCCTACGCTACATCGAAGTTCGTCATCTTGTTCAATGTTGGCATTATAACGCAGCCGTAGCAGTAAACACTAGTTACATATCGTAGCACGAAGCAGTTGTTAAGTTTTTATGCCATAATAATATCCTCGGAGAAATTATAGCCTAGAAAACGGCAAAAACTTTACCTGCTGCCTTGAGGATACGAAACGAGGCATGTCATGAAGTTACGCCGGGAAGTCTTCGATGTTTCCGATGACCGGTACCTCTTTTCCTCTCATGAAAGCCTCAGCCCCAAGACCTGAAGATGCAAAATACCACAAGCTCTGCTCACTTATTGACAAGAAAATATTAATTTCAAATCGTTCGGTTGTTTACGCTACGGCCTAGACCGTTGTCAATGGGGATACCTACGTTGTATGCGACTGCAAGATGTAGTAGTTCCGACATCATATAATTCATTTGTCGCTTCATTTGAATATATATCGTTCATGTTTGAATATTCCAAGAGATATAGTGATGCGATGGAAGAAAAAGGAGAGGAGAGAAGAGAAAGCGGATAGGTGGGTATGAGTTCTATCTCACCCGAGTTACCTTGACAAGTGACTCGACCAGTATGAAGTTGTTTTCGCTAAGAAAATCAAACACACGACTATAGAGAAAACTAGAAAAAGATATTGTTCACAGTAAGATTATACAAAAGCGGCAGACACCTTAAATCTTAGATATCATCAATCCATATGACAGTTGCTATAAAACCAAAAGATTATGTACTGAATACTAGATTATTGTCTGCTTTGTGTGTCCTTGGTAATACTACATTTACCAGTATTTTGGAAATGCAAGAAAACTGACCTAATTGTAACTCTCAGTGCAGGGGATCACTGGCCTTTGTCACACCCACCAAAAAAAGCCTCAATTATATAGATCGTGAATCTTATTGATGAGCTGGACTATACGTAGTGTAAACCGATTTCCTATTGGCGGGCTTGAATAAAGAGATGGCAACGGTGCTGAATCCGTTGAACTAAGCCTCTATACCTATACACATCATTACGAGGCGCAACTGGATGATCAATCGTGATAGAATAGAAAGCACTACAGAATCGGAGATAAGGTCGCTAGTGGAATTGTTAACCCACTGAATAAGGAGAGACATAAGCCCGTTAAGAGGTGCGATGGCGTATTGCAGCTATTTTGACCAATTTGGGTCGCCTTGAGTGAGTCATGTCGTTTTCATAGTAGTATGGGTGAACGTGACACATTGAAAAGACAGGTAATTACCATCCTCATTGATATTGTGATAAGACAATTTGATATCTGATTAAAGCTTAATCAATATAGTTTTTTTGCTTGTTCTGATTATGAGTGAAGATATCAATAACTACCAACTAAAAGCAAATACTCTCTACACAATTCGTTTTCTTGCCCTAAATTTTGTTTGAAATCTCACCCAAGCATGATATATTTTCATTATCCTTGAATTCATCTGCTACGCATGATCTTCTATGGGACCCCTGGGACTGTGGCTTCAATCTCATGCATATGATTATATGAGTAGAAGACTTATATGTACTCATCTATACGTATGATATTGCTTAATCAAACGTGAGCCTCTATGCGAGCGAAAGTAGGGCTTTCGCATATGTAGACCTTAGGTTAACTATCCGGATCAAGGGAAGATCAGTCCTTCGTGGCCCCATTCAAGCCCTCGATCTTAAACCTTTCTTACATTCTCTGTCTCGATACTAGCAGCGAGAGACCGAACATTATCGTCTTGTTAACACCAGCCTTGAATTTATGTTTGTGATTATCACGCTTAACTGTGTTTAGGACGGCATTTGGTTCCAGCACAGAGACGAACTAATCGTCAAGCATCGTGGTATCTTTTGCTACGTAGCCAATTCTTCAACTAAAAATTGCATGGGTGTGAGTCAGAAGTACTGATTATGTTGATAGGTCTTATTGTTACATCCTAAAATCTTCATACCCACATTGTTATATAAAGCAAGATGGAGAAATGAAGTATATGGGACGCCTTTAGTAGTAAATATCGATCACACCGCCCTGCACAATTACTCGCGGTACGTCTGGTTTCGTTTTTTTAGTGGCTCATTTGCACTAAAAAAATAGAAAAAAAAAATAGAAAGGAATCTATTGATATCACCACTACCATTAGGAGCCGACTAAATAACATAGCCACACGCCACACCTTATCTGTCTGAATCGTATAGGGGTTACCATTCAGCCGGATTTCACTAGAATCATGCAAACCAAACATAGTAGGAGGTAGTTCAACTAGTTAGGCAGGGATGTCCAGGTACATAATCTGAGTGGTTACACACACATCCAAAGAGCATGCATTGACAATGCTGCAACTGCGTATCAAAATAAGTCAGTTGACCGAAGCTATCTCCTCCAATTATCGACCATATTGGACAATACGATGCACGTGTACCAGCGGTGTATGCTAGCTGCGTATAAGCGGAGTAACTCAATAATATGGTCGATAAGCCCCTGTGGATTATGACGTCACATGCCAACCTCAGGGTCTCTTGGAGGGTATATCGACGCTTTGCTGCTTTAGCATGCAGAAGATCATACAGCCGAATAAGGTATGAAATTGAAAATCAAGATGAGGTAATGATGGAAAAGCTGGAATTCGTTGCCCCATTGCAACATATCGATAGCAAACATCGTATTCTAGAAATAGAATCGCGGCCGTTACTACAGTTGTAGTTGTGAGTCCGAGTATAGCATCATCACGCATACAGTAGTGGTGCTGATCGCTGGCGCTGATCGCTTCCTCTCCAAGACCGTGCTGAGCTGCTCGTACGACCCTCTGCTGGTCTACGTTCAGTTGGCCTGAGCTGGATGATTAACTATTCGCGGGGAAACACCCAAATTTACGCCCTAGCCGTACAAAATTCCGCGGGCCATATGGAGATAGAATTGCGAAGCCCATTGAAGGAGATAAGGCGTAGCTATCTAGATCCAAGTGGTAGCCTAACGAGCCTAAGTCTACTCCCAGGGGAACATTGTGGTGTAGTTACCGACTGATTTACCCAACCAAGCAGCCACACCAAGGGGGAAAAGTCCCCCGCTATCAAGTCCGTAAACAGTAGCCGTCCTTGCCGATCACCGCCGACGAGTGCTTCCCCGTATTCGCCCATGCGCACTAGCCGCAGCATCTGCCACGAAGACGGTAAGGATGGACGTTGGAACGCCTCACTCAATTCTCGGTGCCGCCCTCGCTGCGTGAGGCTTGGCTCATTGCTCAAGACCATGCTTCCTGGCCCCTTTGCGTGTCGTCTTACGGCGTCGGTGGCGAAAACTGCAACGGACGTTCCTCCTACTCAGACAGACAGCCTGCTCTGGGGGAACCTCGGCGAGGTTTTCCCTGGGGACCCTGGGTAGGGGGTTGATAAGGTTGGCGTAAGGCGAGGTTTGCAGGAAAATGTTCGGGCGACCCAAGGGCAACTGTACATGTAGCTAGGAATACTCTACAAACCAGAGGTTGTGGCGCGTGGCCTCGACTGCCTGATGGGGAAAGTTTAAAGCCTAATAGAGCAAACTCATTGGCTATGGCCGCGAGTTCGCTACGCCGGTAAGTCTCTCGCCCGTGTGGCGAACTGGCTTTTTGGTCTTACTGCGCGGTACCGCTACCGCTACCACCATCTAGACAGCCGGGATTAGAAAGTGTGTTGAGCCGCACCGGCCTGTACTTTGCCGAATCCACTTGCGGAGGTTGTGGCTTGTGCGGTAGGTGATCGACACCGCCGTCACACGAATCTCACCAAATGAAGTAGCTACCCCAGGGCGTGATGGGAATGAATGTGGCTCATCTCCCCCGTACCAACTCATACTGTATACAAAGCGGCCACAATGTGCCGATCGTATGGTCGACGCCTGGGGACTTGTCCCGATAGAGATCTTGTTCTCTGAAAACCTTATTGGCTGGGATCACCGCCGAGTCATTAAGCCTCTAATAGTTTCTAGTGTGGCTCGCGCAGACTTAGTTGGAGTTGAGCCACTGTGGCAACAACGGACAGAGAAAGCGGCTGTTTCGCGGGCTCTCATTGGAAGAGTTTCAAGATGAGACATGCAGACGACGTCGTGATGATTTCACGTGGTCACGGTGAGGCCTCCTTTGGAGCCGCGATGATTACTATTGAGCTATTGATCCCCCCCCTGAGTAACCCCGGCCGGCCGCTCAGATGTGTAACGCACATTGAGATCGACTTGGGATGCGGCCGCGTAAGTCTCATGGTAATCATTACATTCGTTGCACAACTATACAACTAACTATATGACGGTATACAAGGCGTCTGTGAGTCAGAGGCGCAGCCAAGAGTGCCGTGCAGTCTTTGGAAGCATCTGCTGTTGTGTTCGAGCATTTGTTGGGATCGGGATTCCGGCAAGCAACACCATGTTACGGGATCGTCACTGACCACGCAGTCGGTCCGTACAAGCGTGACCTACGTGATCAATTCGGGGATCCACTCGGCGCTCCAGCCACCCGCAAAAGTAAGTAGTCGGTCTGTGGCGTCTTAGATGTATCTGGCTTGTGATGGTGTAATTAATGAGCCTAATTAACAGCGAGCTGTAGGCAGCGGTAAAGGTTATGCAAGAAGTGTGCCGCCGCCTTGCACCACCCTGCATTCTCAGCACCGCGTACGACGCGGATTCTGATTTCATCTTACATGCTGATTGCCGAGTCTCGACCTAAACGGCTGCCGGCTGCGGTCTACGGTGTAACGCGTGGGACTAACCTTGTACTATATACACCAAGTATCACATGCTTATAATGCGTGTATAGCGGACATCATTTTACAGCCTCGAGAGGTTTTGGAAAAAAAAAAAAAAAAAAGATAATTTGATAAGAGAGCACTAATGAGGGGGGACATGGGGCAGTTGGGCGAGTCATATAGCGGGAGAGCAAATAATTTCATGGCCGTCCTATTGGTCGTCGGCATTAGCATGGCCGCTGGAATCTCGATCAACGCGGCCCGAAGAGTGTGTACAGGTACCCAGCCAAGAACATATAAGGTGTTTACCGATGTTTGGAGCCGGGGCGTTATTAGGGACTGCTACCCATGTTGACCGGTTCGAGCAGTTGCAGTACCTAGTTAGCCGCACCGTTGATGCTTGGCGCAGGGGTCCTTTTGGTGCTGGGCTATTCCAGCCACTAGCTTAGGATGCATCCTGTATGAGTATGTTGTGGCGGGCTCATCATGCTAACAATGTCATGATCGTACGATGGTACACAACTAGTGAGGACTATTAAGGTTGCGTGTATCGAAAAAGGACAAGTAGAAAGCTAGTGGTGGCTAGCTGGTAAGCTGTGAGGTAAGGCGTGTTGAATAGTGCTATTAGTGGTGTATAACATGTCAAAGTTAGAGATGTTGAAGGGATACAACATAGGACGAAGCACAACCGTAGAGAGCCACAGCCAAAAGAAGAGTAGCGTTAAGATTGCTAGAAATGAGCAAAATTATATCTATTCAAGCAAATAGTGTAGGTATACCAAAAATTTGTTGATGGCGACCTCAAAACTATCAGAGGGTTATTGGCTGCATAATCCATCTAAGTACCCCGAGTGATTTCGGCCTGAGAGCGCCTATCTGCAGTTGGAGCCGTAGCCAGCATTGAATCTCGGCTGGTTGCGTACAAACTGTATTTGCGAATATTTACGATGGTTCATCTTTCTGACGGTTCATTAAAGAGCATGAAAAGCAATTGGCTTGCTGTAGCTTGTTTAAAGCGGCATAAATACAAGTGAATGGTTTAGTAAGGCGCGATTTAGCTCCCAACTCGTTGACTGAATAGACCGGATATCTAATGAGGTAATGAACATCAAAATGGTAATTTCTGGTGGGATTGAGGCTAGTATGCTGAGTTCACCCTGAGTGAGTTAATTAATCAATGTGATGAGAGGCATTTTCTCATACACATCTTATTACAGCGCAGTGCTGACGAGATACGCTCTCGATGAACACTTCACCTAGGAATCAGATTGTCCCTTAAGCATGAAGAAACTAGCTCAATCTACAGTATCATGTAAATTAGAGTTACGGCTGTCGCCGTGAGTGAAAATTAGGATAGATAACCAAACATACATAGATAAAGTGCGCTCACGACACGACAGGAAAGATGTCGATATTTAATTTCCGAATCGATCGTGCAGCTGCCAATCATAAAGTCAATAGGCTTATTATACCTATTGCGATTTCTCGAAGGCCCGTTTCATGTTTCATGATTGCGGGGGGAGACGCCTAAGCTACTTCTTAGGTGCTATATATATTAGCCGGATGAATCTCTCCGGCTGACTAGATCCAGTGCCCCATGGAAGCATGGAATCCACTAACAACGGATGGCCTCAGATCCGTTTTCAAGCCACCACTCTCGCTACAGTGTGGTCGGTTGCGAAGGATGATAAGTACTAGGCGTACCTGTACATATGAAATAAATCCACGTTCAAGGGGGCGCGCTTAGAGAGGATACAACTCCTTCCGTGGGCGTGTCATCACTAGATATGCTGTATACTCATCAGCTAAATGTGCGATGGAAACAGAATCTCAATGTGTGTGGTGGATACTCGCTGTACTTGAGATACGTAGGTACATATCTACAGGTAGTGTCGAGTCTAGACCCTCCTATAACTACTATACCCTCGGTGCATGACAGGTAAGGGTAGTATCTACCTAGGAGGTAGGGACTTGAAGGCATGCAGGTACTCGCATCTCTAGCTCATGGTACCGCCTACGATTCGTGGTGATTATGCGCTAGAGAGTGCAGAGCTGACATGCCCACGCTCCCAGTAGCTCTAGGGCGGCACGGCTGGCTTCAGCAGAGTCCAGACCCCCGGTGTTCTAGGCGCGTACTCCCCTGCGACACGACGTCACGGTGGGAGCAGGGGTCAAGAGTTCGTCTCTTCGCTCGCCCGCTCGCCCAGCACAGCGGGACTGTGCTGGGCGACAGCACGCGGAGATTAGTCCATTCTGACAAACCCCCAGTGCCTTCTTCGGGCGCTCCTTACCCATTTCACTAACACCTGGCTTTAATGAGAAGCACGTTTGAAGGGGCTGATTGTTTGACGGCCTCGGTTGACAATAATGAACGGCTTTTAGTGACAAGGTCTAATGCAGAGTTCGCATGACAAGTGACCTCCCACTGGATCGTTTGATTTGCTGATCGGAGCCGCTCCCGGTTCATCGCAAGTCACGGTTCAATCTGTTCGGTTTCATGACTCTCTGTAATTACGATTTGCTGTTATGGGCAATTAATTCATCTTTCCCCATGGGGCCCAGAAAGGGACAATTCATGCAGTACAACTAACTCAAGTACAACCACAAGAACTCGATCATTGCTGCAACGCCAACCATCAGTACCAATTCGACCAATACCATCTGCCCCGCATCAGAACGTTATTAGCAGCGATGACAAGATCAATACAGTGAATACGCTGTGCAAGCAAGCAAGACACAAATAATAATTGGTAAAGGCCTCTGTATGTGTATGTGTATGTGGTGCGGGTATGTAAAGATGCCTTGCGAATGGATCCGCCATGCAGATCGTGGAAGCTCTGCTTCGTTCCCCATCTATTGACCATCACGTTGTATCGGGGAAAAGAGTTAACAAGGGAAATAAGCGCCTCCGAAGAAGCTGGTATCTTTGAACGTATCCATTCGAACGCCATTAACTCAAGGAAAGCCCGCCGTAGTCGTATGTTCATTAGTCGATCAAGTCGATTATCGTTAAGCCACCCCCTTCTATGTTCGCAACACAATTTGGCCAAACAAGAGTTCTCCACGTTAATTGGGTCAGAATGTAAATCGTAGCTCGTAACCAGTCGTCATACGATACGCACTCTGTGCCGAGTTTCTGTCTCCTTCTGGGGCATCGACCGCCATCGATTCCCACTCAAGCTTCGTCTGGGCCACATTGTCTACCTCTGAAATTTCCAGAATCATGTCCTGGCCTTCCGATAATTCGCGTATTACGTCGTCGTCCATCTCAACCTCCAAGCCGCTCTCGAGCATCCGAATAGCCCGCGTAATTCTTGTAGCCTCGAGCTTCCATTTTGCGGCAGTCCGGGAAATAAAATTAGACATGCTTCGTTCAGTTAGGTATACTGCTCTGTACAATTTCCGCTCGTCAGGAGCCGTAGACTCCTTTCGCGCAATGTAGAAACATGCGATAGCTTTGGCTGGCTTCTCGGTTGGTGGCTCATAGTTCGGGTCTACCCCAAGTGCTTCAATCCAACCACCGAAATTGCCGCCATCATTAGCCTTCGGGACCTTGACAGGTTGATCTGACAACTGGCGGGCCTCGCCACTTGTATGTCGTTTTTCTGCCCATGGTGCAGTACCCGTAGCTGTTGACTGCAAAGATATCGAGCTAGGTGAGGGTGAAACTAGGCAAGATTCGGCTACCGAGTTTCTCGCACTTCGAGCCGACCAAGCCGCGCCTTCTTTGGAGTCCCCTCTCGATGTGTCGGCCGGTTCTCCTGGGAGACTGACAGGATGGATATCTGGGTCATCCAAATCTTCCCCTCGCAAATAGAGAATGCTCACGGGTCGTGTACTGGTAAACATGTCTTGAAGTGTTTGAAGCTTAAAGTTTAGATCATCTTCGAGCGATGGTCGTGCGATTCCCCCGTTACCGCCACCACCATCAGCAGAGCTCGCTGAAGACATAGACCAAGTACGCTTGTGTTTGGGAGCCTTGCCAGGCCGCTGGGGATCTTGACCCTTGGCATGCGCACCTCGTTTCCGTTTCCCAAAGTCTTTCCCGCCGCTTTCTGCCTGTGTAATTTGCTGCTTCAACTTGTCGATCGTCTTCTTGACATGAGCCACGTCATTAGATAACTTTCTCTCGGCGCCGTGGTCACGAAACAACTTCACTTTGCAATAACATATTTCAGAGACGGGGTCCGAAGGAGAAGACTCGGCCGTCGAGACGACACTCGTTTTTGCGCAAAGTCGCACAGGAATACCTTTGACGCCTTTCGAGTGGCTGAAGTCAGTAGAAAGAAAGTTAAATCGGAACGCAATGTTACACTCAGCAGCGCTGTTCACGCCTGGTGTCCATGTCACACAGAACCCATCAAATGAAGACGACTCGAGTTCGATTCGAGTTCTTTTGTCGCCGCTCTCAACCGGTTGCCCTGCCTCGACGTATTCGACAGCTTGGAGTTTGCCTCCACGATGATGGGCTTCGTTAGTGCCCCTACCCTCCTTCCAGAGACTCCAGCAGACACCGGGCTTTTGTCGTTGTTGATCGTCTTCGAACGAAATGCGTATGAAGGTACGAAATTTTGTGCCCGGGGGAACGGGCGACGACGAGCTGGTGTCCGCGATAGACATAGCGTACGCCTGCCCTTTGTTAAGATACGTCACGGGAATTTCATTGGCGTGCTTGATCATAGCGGTGGGTGCGTTCAGAGTGCAATGGAAACGGAACTTGTCTGCGTTAGGCGGGAGCGCATGGGTCATGGGGACGCCAAACTGCCTGGACTGGAAAGCCATGACCGGTGGCGACTGAGAATGGAAAGTCGCATCCATGGAACCTATGCGCTCTACGTCCGAACTAAGTGGAGACCCATCGTGGTCCATCGTCTCGTAGCCGGTGTCGATGTGAACCAAGCTCGACGGTGCAAAGGTCTGTGTCGGAGGCGCCTGTGGCATGAATGGGTTATATGGCTGATGGAACTGGTGTGGCGCCATAGCAGGCGGGAAATGTGACAGGTCCATCATGCCGTGGCCGGCGTGAATAGACACGTCGCTCGTGGGAAGAGACAGCGGAGTGTTGAGGCCCATCAGCCCCAGGGACGGTGTGTGCAGGTCACCCGCCTGGTGATGATAAAGGGTGTTCGTCCCGCCAGGAGTAGGCGTGTAGTAGCTTGGTTGCTGACTCGCGAAAGCACCGAACGAAAAAGAGCTGGGGTCCAACATTGAAGGCGTAAATCTGAATTCAGCGCCAGAGGCTCGTGGCGTGGGATCCTGATCCCGAAATGCATCTTGACTGGCAGCTGGGTGTCTAAAAATGCACGGTTTCCTAGTTAGTTGTTGGTCTTCATCTTGATAACTCTGGGAGTGGATGGGGTCTCCAGGGTAGCTTGTCGCAAACTTCGATGTATTGCGGTAGAAGACATTGTGGGAGAGGTGGGCTGTCGAAGTTACCCCGCGCGCGCGTACTTGCGCGGTGTAAGCCAAGTAAGTAGCTAGGTTTCTTCAGCTAGCTTAAGCGTAATCACCTGTCCCGCAGAAGCCCCAGACAAGGAAAACACTCTTCAACATGAGACGAGGCTAAAAAGTAGAATAAAAAAATAAAATGCAGAATGTATTAATGTGAAAAGAAGAGGAGTTGTACGTACCGCTCTGGTGATGGGCCTAGAGGACCAGGGATCGGGTTGTCTGCTACTAAGGGCGGCCGGGTGGCCGCCGTAGATGCCGCTGGCCCTGATGTGCTGATCTCGGGGAACTGTTGTCGGAAATTGGCGAGCAGCTCATCGCCAGGCTTCTGTGAGCTAGTTCTGCAAGCGAAAGGCCTGTTAGCAAAACATGGGACAAACGACGAGGCATTAAAAGATAGGTTTCAAGCACGTGCACGGCCATGTGGCTGTGTACTAAGTAAACTAGTTACGGAACTGAGACCACGGCGGCGATATTCGAGATCATGGTAGAGTCGTCTGATGCGCTCGATGGAATCGATCCAGAAATACGTCACAATACTCTCCCATGGGAGCGCGTACGTGTGCGCGCGCATACTGGGCTGCCGTGGTGCTTGGGTGGGGAGGTGGAAGTCGAATGATGGTCAGGTCTGCTCACTCACCTTTGGCGGAACATGTGGATAGCGGGTTTAGATGGCTGCTGTCACAATGACAGCAAAACCATATAGAGATGCAAAACAAGTTTGTCCACGAATAGGTCTCCAGATAATGGAAATAAGACCAAGGTTGTTTTGAAGGCCTCTGAGGCACAACCCCCGGTTCGCGTGCGTCCAACTGAAAGTAAGACGATAGGTCCAACCCAACCGTTGGCGCAAGTGTGGCTGTTTCAACTCTTTAACTTCGAGCCTCGTCGTGGCAATCCCGGCTCGCGCCTGTGGCTAGCCAAGGGAAACAGCGGATAACCAAAAGGATGAGGAAAGCTCGGCAGACTAATAATTCGATGTGGTTGAAGGAGGACCGACGAGCGACTCTCTCGTGGTAGGCGCAACAGATGGGAAGTTATGCTACTCTATGCTATGCTATGCGCCAACCGATGCTCGGTGAGAGTGAGGGATGAAGCGATTAAATGGTTGGTTGTCAGTCAGGCAGACAGTTCAGTCAAGTCGAATGCGGACCCAATTCTCGGTCCCAGTCCGAGTCTCATAGGCTGGGAGGGGGGGTGGATGACAGGATACAGCTCAGGTTGTGTGTTAAGACGCGGCGCAATTTGGACCAGGTAGTAGAATAAGACTGGCAAGCGAATGGTGAGGGGTGTGTGTGTGTGTGTGTGTGTCGTGCCAGAGCGGTGGGATGGAGTCTAATACATATAGATATATATAAGACTCGCAAGAGGCCAGACAACGACACTTCAAAACGAGCGTGATAAGATTCGACCAGGAAATTATAATAACGAGACAGAAAAAAAAGCCAAAATCAAAAAGGCGGCCGACGGTCTGATAACCCAGACGAACGGATATACCAGTCTATGTATGCGATTAGATGGATCTGGAGAGCGGGCGAGAGAGCGCCTAAAAAAGAGAAATCAAACTGACCGGGGCTAAGCTAGTACCAGTCTCCGACCGTTGAATAATATAGTAATAACCGTCGCTAGCAGGTGAAGACTGGAGGGTAAAATGGTGGACATGCGTGTGTGGTGGATACAGGGTACGTAGGTATAGGTACCTTTCTCGGCCTCAATACTAGTCGACGTTTCCGTTGCCCTCGAAGATGATACGTAGGAGGTATAGCAAAGCCTACCCAGCAGTATTATACATACGATGTAGTCAGGCAACCTGAGATAAATTAATCTCCATGATCGTCGCAGGGGGCAGGTAGAGGGAAATCAGAACAGAGGACGTTGGTAAGAGCGACACTCGAGGCCAAGTCCGAGTCCAAGTCCTACGCACACCTACATTATTATACAGTAGTATTCGTGGTGCTACTACGAAGACGTCTACGCAGCATGCAGTCCAGAAGGTCCGTTTAAGGCCTACAAGTAGGGTATGGCTGGCCATCTAACCTCAGACTTCAGACACCACCTGCATAGATATGAATGCAAAATGCAATGTATACCAGGGTTCCAGCACTTGAGAGATTGCTGCTCTGCCAGTGTACAGTACCACATATGTGGGTACACTATAATAAAGCAGAGAGCATTCTTAACTCCCCACATCCTAGCCTCCCTCATCTGTACATATTGACTGGATACGCACTGGGCTCGACTGGGGGATGGAGAGGAGGGGGTGTCTGCATAGCGAGAGGGGTGTGGCTCTTAGACGCAGAAAGTCAATTGTCCCACATCACCCAGATTCAGATCCCACACCCTAGTTAGTCTTGTGGCGCACAGCCGAGACAGCCAGTATAAGCAGCTATAAAGTTGTATTGGCTGCGTCTCTGAGTGTGTTCATACCCAGATATGGTGTTGATCGTCTTCAGATCAGATCAGTCCTCACCATGAATCCGTAACATAATATTCGGTTCCTCTCCCACGTTATCCTCTTGGAACTTGTCCTAGTACATGGTCCTGTAGGCGATTCGTAGTCAAATGCGAGTAATGCCGTTTCATGAACATGTGCCAAGCGGTTTAATTATTTATCCTGTTCGTGATGAACCAGGATGTTCAACTTAACAGGACCTATTATCAGCTCCATTCCTCCCTCCACAACACCACGATAGCTGTATGCCAAAGCTCTACACAACCAGACGGCCATGCAGGAAGCTCGGTGCATGATACGGAGAAAGTCAATTCCTTTCTCTCACGCATTCCCGAGGTGGGGGTGCATCAGCTGCAAAGCCAATGTAACATTCGACTTTACAATTTTTATTTGAATTGGGTAATCATTGAACCACACGAGCTTTGCTAACACGTTTCTCTTACATTGTTGTAGCTAATCAAGTTCTCATTCATCTGATGGTTTGTGCCAAGGAGTTTATGATTCTCTATTGTATACTACCCGGCCTTTCCTATGTACTAGTAGTTAAGCAATCATCAGTCGGTATGTAGCAGAATGGAGGATATGAGAAAGGCATCTCTCAATATGCAAGCGTCATCACTACACCAGTTCAAAAATTCTCATGATAAGCCACCTATGTTGCATCTTTTCGGCATATTATTCATTGAGCCAACGAGATATGAGCAATAGATTTACTCCCACGTACTCCTGTATGATTTTGGTTTGATAATTGAACTTATATCTGGGATACCATCTGAGACATCTCTGATGATTTCATCGACATGTTTAAGCTACGTGAAGAAGGGACACAACAAGTATAGGGGCTTCTCTGAGTTCAAAATGCAGATCTTTACCTTCTATTAGCCACCTGATCATGCGATTAACTTTCTTCTCTATATCTTTTGAAGTTTCATGATAAATGATGTTGTGTCTCAATGCTGCGACAGGCATGCACCGGTGTCCGTACTGTAGCATTGAGGAAGTAAATATATAACTGAAGAGGAGGGCAGACCTTGAACAACCTGGTAATGAAATCTCCCGCCAAAATAGCCCCGCGTTATGTATGCGCACGTGGTGAGCATTAATAGGTTCGGGCTAACGCCTCTGTCGGCTCCCGTTACAAGAGGTGCCTGAACCGTTCCCAAAGAGATCTGGATCATGACTCATGGGTATTATAAGCCTCGTAGAGATCAAAGTATTTCGAAATCTAGTCCAGGACGAAATTAACGACTTTGATCCGACGTATCTAGAGGTTGTGAGGCAAATGCTCTCGTTGGACAATTCAAGGGCCGCGTAAAAAGAAAGTACCGTGCTTATCGTATATGCTACAATCGGCCAAAAGGAATGTTCTACGTCTGCCTATCTCCAGGCTAGGTTCAGTTGTGTACCGAATGTATAAGCTCGAGTCGGCTTTTCGGCGTTGCTCTGAATCACAGGCCTTCTGGAGCCGCTTTATCGCTTCGTAACCTCGATGAATAGGCGTTATTATGCAAATCCGAACTCATAACACGATATATGCTTCGTGAATAGAAACACAGCAAGTCATGCAGTACCGAGCTGTAGCATGACTCACTAGTGAGGGATTTTTTTTATTCGAAGTGGGAAGCTCTAACTTTCAAAGGATCTTACGCATGGGTGTTCTATCATAACCTATTTCTCATTTTTGATATATATCTCTTATGAAGCTATGACACCGAGAGACTATAGGGATATCTAGATGCGTAAGAAAAGTATGTGTATAAGTAGAGCGTAAACGTAATAGAACACAAAAAAATTAATGAAACAAAAAATGAAATGAATGAACTCAATACGGATAGCCGGCAGACGATATTATGTATTTCAGGGGCTAGAATGGGGTTATCATTGCTAGCTTCCGCGCCCCTTGACTTCTTAAAGTAATCTTTCTTTTTCATTGTTATCTCATGTAGTTTACAAGGAAATCTGCAAATTTGTATGCACCCAGCATTACATGAGTAGTGGTGAGACCTGCACGACTGCAGTAATGAGCTCTGGATGGCAGGGTATGGTCGTTTCGTAATACGGTGAAGCTGGCCTACCTGCATTTTCGGATATCAAGGTCGGCAAAGAAGTTCAAGGCTTATAGCTTATCATAAAGGTAGTTTAGGGCGAATCCTTGAGAATCATTATGAGGACAAGCTGGGAGGTATACTGTGCTGTACAAGCTTGAGTCGATGAATTTCACCATAGTTAGACTCTCAGGTCGGTATACAGTCTATAAATGCCAAGCTTAATACTGTGATGTCGTGTCAAAGAGGGTCGCTAGTTTAGGCGCCACATCTTCTTCAGCCCAGTTCTTTTCAGCTTAGACTGCGGTACTAATAATAGGTAAGAGTATCCACGCCCACGCCAGAACCACGCCAACGTCCGTTCGGGATATACCTCCCGATTGACCATAACGTTGTAACAGCTCATTCATTCATTCCGCATTCCCATGCCCCCCCATGTCTCCATGCTTCTACGTTCCCATGGCTCTCCCATGCTCCCATGCTCCCATGTTCCCATGTCCACAGCGTCCCATCGGCCCTCCTCAAATTGGATTTTTGTTTCGCGACCGATCTAAATCGCATCGACCTTCCTACCCAGTATCTACCGCGGTGCCACCCGCACGCTACTACCGCGCATGTTGTATGTCGACGATGTAAGTAGTTACTGGTTGGTATATGGCGCATTTTGCCCAATTGTCGTCGGCCGTACTCGACTTGTGGTGCGCCCGTTACTTACTACTTACTTACTTACTTACTCACTTACCTCTGTAATTGCGCTTTGGATCCTCTGCGAGGGGTTGTCTTCTGCTCTAACCTCTAAACCACCTCCCCCGGCCTCTCTACCTAGCAAAACACCAATCTCCCGTCCCCGGCACGCATTAACATCCAGTCCTATTTCGGTTGCATTGCCGGCTCGACGCGCGATCACTGACCGGGATCATACTGGCAACGCTCCCGCTCCCGCCAGACAGCGCGTGTGCGCTGTTCACCAATCCGCATCCCCCCCAGTCACACACTCAAAGGGCAGAAAACCGCACGTGTACGGAGAATGCGCACAGATAAACAAAACAACCCAAACCGGTCATTAGGTTGACGTCATGCTTCCCCCATGATGACCTCTGCCTTCATGAATCCCGGAGATGTTTCCAATTTGAGGTTTCTACCAGTCGCTGGCCTGGGTGAGTTAGCATTTTTTTGGGCTGACTCGGCCCAATCTGAACCAGAAGAATATCATCGGGCCACAGGTTCTTCAACATGTTAGAATTTGCAACCAGAAGGATGCTATTGCTCACAACAACTAGAGATTCTGCCCGCAGTGCGGCGCTTGTCAATCTTTGAAATCAATTAAAGCTTCCTTCTTTAACAGACTCTGATTGTGTCAGCATTATAGTCTAGCATGTCTGAGTCTGCACCGTTTATGGTCAAGAAAACCTGCGCTGCTCTAGTCCGATCGCGTCCTGACTATTTTAGTTTGCTAACAAGCTAATACATCTTCACCTAGCGCAGCCTACCGCCCTCCCTGGTATTTACTATACACAAAATTGGTCAACACAGGGACCCTGCAACCCGTCAATCGCCTCAATCGTACATCGGTGTAGGCTAGAGAGAGGTTCATCCTACGATATCAGGTGTTACAGACGACATGAAACCCCGGATCGAACCGACGACCGGGGCGGCAAGCTCGGGATTTGGACAATATCCAGGCAATTTGAGTTATCGCACGCCGAGTCAGAGTCTAAGGGCAATGTCCCCATAGCAGATTCAAACGTATCCAACATCTTTCTCTCATGACTGCACTTTGTATCATCTCGATTGAGGACGACAAAGCGTGCATCCCATGCTGGTCCCTACATATGTCGCGGGAGATGTCTTCCATGCAGTGTTGCGGATTGCCACCCGGGTACTGAGTGGCCGCTCCCCCTGACCTCACGACCGTCACGATACTCGGCATGGCTGCACGGCGCGTTGGGGGCCGACGCGTACAACGACACTGCTTGAATATCTTACGATAACAACGGCTTTTGTGGGCAATTGTCTACGTGGCAAGTGAGCCTGGTACTTCGCATGACCTTGGTCTCTGCTCGAAACAAACTGCCTATCCAATAGCGTTGAAGCTACATGACGTCTGGGGTGAAACTGCTGCATAGCGTGACTAGGTGCAGCGCAACATTTGCATTTAACAGGTCAGGCTCAATCTGAAACTTGACATTGCCGTCAGTGTGCATTTGTGCCGGAAGTTCCGTCCCTATCATTATAAGCCTGCAAAGCATTATACCAGACCCATTACAGGCAGACATCGACCACTGAAAATCGTTTCCTCACCGCCAGAAAACCTTTGGGAATTTAATATCAACAAATCAGCCTTCAGCTGTCCCACTTACCGTAATCGCTCGTTAGCGAGAACAAGCGCTGGTACGCTGTATCCCCCAATTCCGCATGCCAAGCTTTTCATCCAAGGGGATCTTGATCGCATCTCGCGTAGCAGTCGTAGTGGACCGGTATCCACTGATACTATAACATCTTTGTTCAGCTCAGTGGTGGTCATCGTCAACCCACCTCCCAGAACACCTATCCGTCCGAATGACGGCCGCTTCCACGTGGGCGACTCGAGGCTCACTGACACGCAGGATCAGTGGCAGTTGGTCACGATAAGTTACCAGAAGGATTCTACCTACTCCAAACCACAGCCCCGCCTTCAACCGTCAGAGCCAGTCTATGGAAAAATTGGTGAGCCTCCTCGTCCCTGGTCATTACGGAAATAATTGCCCTTCTCAGTACATACAATCAGAACCACCACTTTCATCCACCGACCCTAACCTCCAAAAACAGACACATAAGTAAGTATACCACCATGCCGGCCTAGCATCTAGTGTAGGAACGCCATCCAGATTTCTTATTACCATTGCATATTTATTGGACGAAAAACACGTAGCGGACTGCATGCAGGGACAAGGACAGGGACTCAACAACGCCTTGTTTGACCGTTCCAGCCAACTGGTCCTTGAATTCGATGATTCTCGATCTCTACTAATTTGCCCGTCTCGAGCACCCTTGCCGCGGCCCTGCGTGTGTCTGTGCATAGCACTATTGATTATCAGGGCTTGGTCAGCTGTTGTCATCCAAACACGGCTAACTTACCCGTGATCGAGCAACTTTTGCAACATTGCGTTGCAATTTAGCGCCTGCCGGCTGCAAATATCACTGCCCGCATTCCGTTGGTCTTTCGGGAATCGCAAATTACGTGCCCATTGGCCCGGTAAGCGTTATGTCTCACTTTATTACCAGACTACTGCACGCATATGTAAATAGATATTCTAGGTTCGGTAGCAGCTGGCGATAACTTCGCTATGCACGTTATGTACTTCCCCTTCACCCCAGCACCGCCCTGACGTCGCGACTCCGGAGTAGCCCAGTCAAATGAGCCATAACACAATAATTAATGATCCAGGGCCTATCGCCGGAAAAAATAGACCCTTGTCGGGCTAGTCAAATAGTGTTTGTGGCGGTGCTCGATAACCATTTAGTGTAAAAGAACCTTCCATGCCACCTCGGCCTCTTTACCAATGCTGGTCTCGAATTGATGATCCTTAACCACGACGTCGCTCTCCTAGCATATTCTCTCCCAGGAGTTCTTTGAAGCGGCAAGTTCCCCGAAATTCTTATCCATACGTGGTATTTCATCATCACTTAGCATTCCCCTATGCAGTTTTGCAGAGCTTTTATTTTTAGGAACTTGGTTATACGACTTGTCTAGGCAAAAACCGCCACCCCCCAACCTCACCAGAAGAGTGTCGATGGCTTCATGGTTTATACATTTCGCCAATCGCTCACATCATTTTTCGAACATATTAAGAAGATCCAGTGAATAGAGACCGGAATTGAAACGTGCTGTGATACTCTTTCCGGGTCCGTGAAGAGAGCCAAGCCACAAAGGCACGGCGCTCCTGTAGTCCGGGCGCCGTTGTTTCTACTGCCATATCCACGTCGCCGTAAGCTGAGAAGGGGTTTCGGAGAGGCCGGTCGTCGATGCAAGGGAGTTCTCGTGTTCGGTGCTCCGAAGAACCCCATCCCGTCTTTGCCGTAACACGGCTTGTGCCGGAGCGATTGGGCTTGCCCTGTTTTAATCATGCAGGGCTCTGCACTGCCACACGAGACCCTTTAAACAATAAATTCCCGATGGTAATGCAACCCAGCGAGATCATTTAATACCACAGGAGGCAAAAATGATTGTCGATCATTTCCTTGAGCGATAGGGCAAGGGACGGATGTATTTGCCACGAAGCACAACCCCAGAGATCTCAAAGGTCATCCGCCCCTTGTGTAGTAATAATGAAATAATCATACCATGCAGGCAGTAGAGAGTCGATGGATACTAGGATATCTGTGGCCTATTCTTGGTGATATAGTATGGAGCTTTTTCTTGGCTCTCGCGCCGGAGCTTGGGCCCTGCGGTTTTCACTTCCTCCCTGGAATACATCCGACCACGGCTTCGTTCGTAGAATGAGAACCCTGGACTCCAATATATCACCCCATTATAAGATCGCCTTTTAATTCATTGTTCCTGGTAAAGGTTTCGTATGCTGCAACCATGGCAAACGCATGTACAGAAACGCCCTATCCACTTGCCGCTTTGATCAACCTCCGGCAACCACTATTCCTAAAGACGCGACAATACCTGCGTGATGCCAGAACTATTGCTTGGTTAAATGTTTGTTTTGTCTTTCCGCGAAGTTTTCATCCATTTTGTGGCCCCCGATATCCCCTGTGGGAGAATCATGTGGCGATATCAAGGTACAGATACTTGCAAGGTATAAGTAACGATGACCGTGGCTAATTGCGGACTTCTATACTAACTACACCCCCTTACTAACCTTCCCCGGCGCTGAAGATGTAGCCGAGTGGTCGGATGGTATACACGGCTTCCGGTGAGGTTGCAAGACCCATAGACACGAGAAGATCGTCGATATGGCCTCGGACCATGGGATTGTTAGGATATCAAGAACCATAATTGCTTCTAACAGGTTTCTAGATGCTTCACGCAACTTGGCTTTTTCCAAAAATTGGAGCAGTTCGTCTCACAGTATCCGACGTGTCAGGGGGCGCTAGTGTTTAATTATGACCTTATATGTTTCACAAAGAGACAGAGCGATATTTCCGTCTCAATGAGCAAGTAATGAAACAGCCCGGACAGAAGGCATATGGGAGTTTGTATGTGTCCCCCACTCGATATCTTCATTGTGACCTACTTATAGTTGACAACGCATAGTGTTGAGAGGGGGTTCCTTGAATTGAGGTGCTCTCTGGAAGACTGAATGATTAGTAGCTGAAAGTTACTGGTATTGGGGATCTATTAGCGTACATTTATTTGAATAGCAGGGCGCTTAAATAGCGGAACTAGCAAGTTCTCAAGCATTGGACTACTGATCTAATTAGTGGGAAATCAGGTGCATATAGATTCTCGTGGTTTTTATTGGCTCTCAGAAACTTCTTCCAGGGCCACTAACTATAGATAGAAGCTCTCGAACAAAAGAAAAATAAAGGTGTTTCTCTAAATCATAATCATCTAATCAACATGGTTAAGATGGTGTCTCAGTTTTCAACATATTTCTTGGAAGTGCCCCTGGTTTGTTTTGAAAACTGGTCAAGACGAAGAAATATGGCAAGATACGGGCATCGTTTAAGCTAATTCCGACGATGAGCTTCAACAGAGTACCTGTATCAGTGGCGACCTGCTGAAAGGCCGACTCCATCTTTAGGCGTTCGAAGTTATAGACAACACCCTTGTTCTCGGCGGCTTACTGGTTCATCGACGACGTGCATTCGACGCCCCAAAGATAACCTATGGACTAGAACAGGCTTTCATTTGGCAGATTCATATTCTGTGCCACCGCCTGCACCCCACTCGGGCTTTACAGTTAGGCGAGGTAACCGTGAGTATCATTAGACATGCAAGAAATTGGATCTTTTACTTTATTGGATGTTTTGGTTCATGTGGCCCGGCATGTCTTATAGGGGTTCATTAAGCGTCTTAACAATTTGATAAATCGTACCACCTACTACTTGCCGGAAACGAAACCGGCTTAAAGGAAAGACTATTACCTACCAGAGTGGATCAACTGCAAGAACTCTCAGGAAGATCTCAGTTGCTAGGCCCGAGAAGTCTTTTACTCGAATTAGTAAATGCCAGTGCAGTCAATGTACTCCAGAGTCAATCCGCCTGGGCGTAAAGCCTGCGCAGAAACGTAACATAAACTCGGCGTCAGTGGTAAAGAGCAGAAAGTTTCATGTAGATGGTCTGATACCAGCCATTGAGAGTTCTATCGAATTAGAGAAAATCATTCGTCTTCTCCATAACCCCTAGGTGGAGACATAGACTATAATTAGGAGCATTGTTGAGCATTTTTACCATATCTTTTAGTTCGTTGAAACAACAAGGCTTTGGGTAAAGGAAGGTGGCAACATAGAATCCAACCCAGCTTCTTTGACTTCGAAGGATTAACTGAGAAAGGCTCGGAGTGCTTCTAAGCAAGTTCGATAAAGAGTAACTTTAAGGGATATCTGGGGTTGCCACCCAAATCTACAGAAGGAAAATTACGGGGTATCCATTTTTGCCTCTTTCTTCTCCAAGACATTAACAAATTCCTTCATGGGCTAGGGCGCGACGATTGAAAGCTCTATAACACTATATTTTCTAGCTTGGCCGTTGCATAAATGTAAAGACACTTTCTCATTGCTAAAATTGTGGTCGATAAGGCATCCGAATCAGTTTTTACTTCTGCTAGGTTCGTGGGTTAAGCTCTTGTACGCGGCGAGTTTGCTCTGCCCAAAGTTCTAAGGGAACATTTTGTTCACATCCTACTCATTCACTAAATCTATGTGATCCTTCTAGGTAGCCTACCCACGTCCAGTTCACCAATATATTTCCATTGGTTACTGCTGTCCCTATCAAAACTTTTTCGGACGTTCCCGGCTCGAGGTGAGAAGTCTCTGGATACTCTCCGAAACAGATCAAAGAGAATGTCAGCGATATCCTCGTAACCAATAGTATGCACGCCTGACCCCAACCGGACCACTCGTCCGCAAATGAAGCCACGTTTGATTCGGTGGAACGAGACATTGCATAGACCATATTCGGTAGCTAGCGATGGATGCGGGCCGTTCCGCCCTTGGATTTTCTACCGGATCTCGCCGACGAACTTATCAGTTGTTGAGTTTTCGACAGCAAATAAGAGTAAATAGTCGAGAAACTTTACACGTAGGTCTGGTTTTTATTGTAGAAGATGAATCACACGATAAAGGCTATTATTTGCTGATTTGTCAAGATCCTTCACAATTGCACTGGTAAGTTTTTTCCTGTTACGTGGGTGACCGAGCAATACAAGGCTAGAGACATATTCATCTGCATTATGCCACGATACTCTTCCTGCGACAACGAACATATATGTACATAGTCAAGGACTACCATATCAGGGAAACTTGGACTACTTCGAGGAATAATGATAGTTCTTATCTCCTGCTTATCCCTTTTAAAAAGTTGTGATATATTGTTTTTGCTACAAACGGCGAAGCAAATTTGAAAGCGGCCTGTGGAAAGACAGGAATTGTATATAAGCTCAACTCACTCGATTGCAGCATTTTCACACAATTGCTTGGCTGGGTGTCGGAAGTCTACTTTAAGTTAACGAGTCAAATATTTAACTTGAGCGTCCCATGGGTCTGAGACATGGCCGCAAAACAAACCATTTGAGGCCTCCAGCTTTCATCTACTCTTTACTTCCCATATCCTATAGCCTCCCAGGATAGTTCGAGGAATAATCAGGTGAAATTACGTGTGGCTATTTGGGCAAATCCCCCACAATAAACAAAAGGGATCCAAGACCTTTGAGACCTCTTGAATCTATACCAAAGTATTGTTTTAACTAGCTCAATGTGAGCACTGTCCTAAATTCTTGTTCTCTTGCTACGTGGAACTATTTGAAAAGAAACGACTAACTAGTTCTTTTCATGCGTCGGAACAGGTGGAAATGTCGGTCTTGTTTAACACTTTTACGGAGAATGAGAGCATCAACTGTGGCCGTAATTCGCTTGGTAACCCGCTAAGAAGTGCCACTTTACCACTTAAATAGAAAGGGCAGCCTGATCGTCTCCTTAGAGCTTCTTGCTCCCCAGAGGGTGACAGGAGAAAGAGATAGATTCCCTTGAGATTTGCTTGCTTACGCCTCGAAGCTGACGATGGTATGAATACTGAATTGTCTGACTAGGAAGGAGAAGAGAACGAGAAACTTGCTAAGTGACACGAGACTTGAAACTTAGTAGACTAGAATAAAAATAGCCAATAGTTCGGCTGTTATGGACACGTGTCACGACCTCTGGATGCTGAAGGCAATGTAGGGGTATGTCTTGGATACTTGTTGTCGCACAAGGAGCTCCAACATCTACATCTACAGGCTAGAGATCTATATACAAAATGCCCTCTTTGTTCTGTCACTCTAGGGAAGCGGTATGCAGCTGTAGGTATCGCGAGGCTTCGCGAGAGTCTGACAACACGATAGCATACAACAGGCTGATTTTACACAACCGACAAGACACCCACTGCTGATCAATTACAGATATTAGCACCAATCTTCTTGACAATGTCCACTATTAGATGGTTAAAGTGACTATGCAAACATACTTTTCCGAGAGATCGCTCAGTAAGGAGATGTTGGCAAGATTTTCTGGTAATAGGGTATCTCTGTATTAACTATAACGGGTATGTCTATAAGGCTGTTTTGACCGTGAGGCTATTTTATAACCTGCCTCGTGTAACGTCCAATTCATATACCACTCCAATCATGCAACAGCTCCTTCAGTCCGTGAGGGATATTAAATGCTCTGAGATTGAAACTCGAGAAATTCTGATGCTTAACGCGTCCCTCTCGGTCTCAAATAATACCTAGACAGTCTCTTCCTTTGCCGTGGGATTTACTGAAGCGTCGACGGCACTTTTCTGCTGCATCCTCTCCTTTTTTCTCTGGGCCCTGGCCGCTCTGCGCTCGATTCTCTCTTGATCTTCCCGAATGGCGCGAATGGCCGGGCTCTTCGCACGAATTTTATCACCGTACCTCCAGAACACGAATGGGATCGGAATTAGCGCGACCTCGAGTAATCCAAGGAAGGTACCGGCCCATGGCGGCGTGAGGGTTTCATATAATTTGGGGCCGGCGAGCGGAAGAAGTCCACCTAGCAGACTACGTGTCACGGCATTACCGGCTAGAGCCGACGCGGCATAGAGACCATACGCGCCTGCGAGGTAATTGGACCCGTAAATGAAGCTAAAACTGTTGCCGAGTCCGAAGGGAATACCGAACGCGATGGAGACAGCCCAGTGTGTGGGGGGTAGGGACGTCTGAGCGAAGACGAGCTGGCCTATGGGCGTTAGGATGGCGCCAATGCAGAGAATACGGGCGGTGGCCTCCGGAGGTACACGGCCTGTTGCCGGGTCCTTCGGGTGCGAGTTGATGATTCGGCGCCAGATGGGCTCGCCTAGAATCCCTATGGTCGTGCCGATCCCAATCCCCACAAAGGATAGACCCGTGAGGCCGGGTCCCCAGCCGCGGTGCTCCGTGAAGACAATGGGATATGCTACGAAACACAAGTAGAGAATTCCATAAATAATCGAAATCCTGGCATTATGTTAGTTGACAGTCCTCTCTGACATATCTAGGAACACTCACCAGAGGTTGAAAAACCACAAAATGGGCTCGGTGAAGAAAAGGATAAAGGGCCGAGTGAGATTTAATTTGACGATCTCAAGCGGCGCGATGTTTAGGTCATAACGAGTCCACCACCTTTCATCGTTCGTTTCTTTGCGCATGCGTGCTGCTTTTGCTTTCAGAATCGTCGGGGCATACGTCTCCTTCGTAAAGCACACAGAAATCGTAGCAGCACCTGCAAGAATGAGAATGAGCCAATTATCCCATCGCCAGCCGAGATACTGGTAAACGAAGCCACCAATGACCGGGCCGGTAACACTGCAGCACTCGGTGTCAGTCATCGCCATGTAGATCGTATTAAATGAGGGTTTCGGGGGCTTTCAAAACACTGTCTTGGCCCAAAGAAGGCAATCCCGTGCTTTGAAAGTTGCTAAAATGAAGAAGAGAATGATTGCGAGAATTGCTTACGGGCCATTCAGAGGCGCAATAGACCACAACGACAAAACTAAAGCCCGGTTGTCCTCGGTTGAAATATCAACAACCGTTCCGGCACTATTCGCGATCATGGCAGCACCAAATAGTGCTCTAATAATTAGTTGTCAGTAGAAGTTCCAGATTAGAATGGCGATCTGACATACCCAAAGAATCGGACAACAAGGATTTCGGTTAGCGAGGTTGCGAGACATGATGGAAGTATTAGAAGCGTAAATATGCTCATGCAGACCATATAAACAGGTTTACGCCCGTACAACTCGCTGACTGGTGCCCAAATGAGGGAGCCGATCCCCAATCCTAAGAGATATGTGGTGACACCAAGTGTCGCGATTGTCTGACTTTCTACGTGGAATTCCTCGATCAAGCCCGGTATAGAAGATGTATATGTTGTACTATATAGCACAACTATCCACGTAGAGTAACTAATGGCAAACGTAATCCAGGCGCGATACAATACGGGCCATTCCCTCGGGTTGTCATCGTTTCCGAAATCAACCTCAAACTCCGGTGGCCGGTACACTGAACTGCCTATGCTCGTTGCGGTCTGGATTTGTATTACTTCTTGTAGGGCTGGTGATATGGCATGGTCCAAAGGTTCCAGGGCGATACTGTTTTCCGAAGCGTGGCCGATCGAGCTGGAATCACTGCTGCGACTCGTAGTTTCTTCTGCTGTGAGTGACGCCCTCCTCGCTGTATGGTCGTGTGTCTCTGTGGATTTCCTCTCGCTGTTCTCAACCCGGCCCATCTTTTCTGGATCTCCTGACTCGGCCATTTGTGACATCAATGACTCTCGATACCCTCGAGGGTTCTCCACTAAGATTTTCGGTGTGCTGTAAAATCACGCAAACTTTCCGTTTACTCTGGTAAGGTAGTAATAGGCCCTGGGAAACTGACTCGCTTCCAAAAGCGCTTGGCGCGGGAATGTGGAAAACTGATATCAACGCGAAGCTCGGAGAGAAAATCTATTGAGCAGAACCTACATTCTAGAAAACTACAAATAGAGAGAGCATCGCCCCTGGCCTTCTGATTAGTAAAAAGCTTGAAGGACCAGCTGGCTATGCAATCGGCCAACAATACCCGCCCTCTACCGCTTTACCCAGGTAGACCGACACAGTCATACCATGTTTCAACCATTCATAGAGGCAATTGTCTCCGTTCGGAGATAATGGTTTCCACCGGATGTGGAGTGCAGTGCTAGATCCTAGTCGCATTGGCAGTCTTTATCTGGCCCCAAGAGCTGCGGCAACGTGTGATGCGGGAACGGCACTCTGCATATGTCACACTACCGATTTGCTGGTTGAGTGATCAACTTGCAGTCGGTATGCTACCTAGTATATTGCAAGACAGCTTACAAAGGGCGTTTGGTATCTGTTTAAAATTTCCATTGCAACAGAAGCATCAAAGGGGACCGGAGCTTACCGCATCGTTGCAGCCCAACCGGGTCAATAGTCAACACGGCTTGGTAAGCTCCGTAATAGTTAGTGAACTGAAGATGCCAAGGACTGTCCTGCGAATCTACTGTATGCGTACGTTACTTACAGAAACCCTTAGCTTCGCGCTTCGGCATTACAAAATACAGCGAGAACAAATAGCTTCGATTGTTGATGATCGCTGACGTACTGTAGCACACTTACTACAACGTGCTCGTTACGTATTATGGGATGGGTGTCTTTGGTGGTCAATCTGCAATGCTAATTCTAAATGTCGCAGCCCTCAGCCCTGTGTCGTATCGCGTTGCGGTTTGCTTTCCCCGTTGGTGTCTAGCAAGCGGCATTGCAGCCCAGTTGAAGAAGCTTGGCAACGAAAATTGAAAATTTGAGGTGGGGTTCGCATGGCTGGACATCGAATGTCTTAACCGACGATACTCCACAGCGGTTCGATTTCTACCTCGGGATCCCGCTCGGGATGTGGAGCTCTACGTGCGGACCACGCAATGAGACATTATTGAGTGGGACAAAGATTTGGGGAGAAAGCCTTTGTCTATAACTTATTTCTCTATTATGTGCACTATAATGAACTCGAGCAGATATGCTCTTTTATATAACCATTGTCATTAAGAAATACAGGTTGACCTGAGCTATAGGTGCATAACCTGGGTGAAAAGAATAGGACCGAAAACATGGCATTTTAACCCAACCCACTATACATAGTAGTCTCAAAGCTGACCCAGCAAAACGGACGAGACCGGCTTACCCATGTCGCATGTTGCATCTTCAGTGTGCACACGACCTGGGATCGAAACTATACACAAGTAGGCTTAGTTTTTAAGTAGGTAGATAAACAGCGTGTAACGACATGTTTTCAGGAAGCACATTCTCAGGCGCCTTTGACGTAGGTTGGAGTTAATGCTCCTGATTCCGCACTAAGACCGAAATCATGCTGCGACTGTGTCAGTATCGCGGGTTTAACCGGATTGTAGTCTCGTCGGCGTTTATTTTAGGTTAGTCCTCAAATCTCCGAGAAAGAAGGACCTGTCCTCACCGTATTCTTTTGGTTACAATCTCTCACCGCGTCTTCCAATGCCGCACCATTAGTTACCGCCACAGGCAAGATAAGTTGTACATATATGTTCCCTGGGGGCAATTGAATGCCTGTTAATCGAAAATACCGAATATAGTTATAATACGGTATAATTACCAATATTGAACTATTAGGCTAAGCCTCAAGTTACTTGAGATTTTGCATTATTGGATAGCTGACTGTGCTGGCGTTTACGTCTAAACATACAGCTCGCCCACACTACTTGCCCAGAAACCTCTCTTACTACACAACACGATCGTAAATCTATACCGTAAACAAGAACAATATTGTCACAAGGGCTAGTATCTAGGGCTTGGAAAGGGTATTCAATATTGCAATGATCTTCTTGGGCATCAAGGAGGCCGTACAGGTCTGCCTTCCTCCATATCCTTCACGGCGAACCTGGGTCTATATATACATAAATAGCTTCGCATTTACTTGCCTGGGTAATTCAGGCCCGTCTCGCAGCATCGAGCAAACACGGGTAGCTGAATGTTTCAAACACCGACCTGCAGATTAAACACCGACTTGCAGATTGGTTACGCTATATTGCTGACTAAGCCCTGGTAGACGAGTAGTTGCATTCCCCTACCTGCGGGCTAGTCTGTGTAACAAATGTGTTGTTGGCAGGACTAGATATGTGCTCATTGAACAGGGGATGTAATTTTCACCGGATAGAATTGTCGGCAGATGCTCTTTGGATAAGCTGTCGCCGTAAAAGCAAATATACCCCAACTGTACGTCCAAAGCAATGGCACAATTCTAACAGCAAGGTTTCGATCAAAGTGCCTCGCCATTCCAACCCACTGCATATGAAAATGGCGAGGCCCTCGCATGAACGATATTCTTGGCACTGCAGGGCATTTCGTCCTGCTGGCTACTGGGTTTGTTTATAATATTGCCAAGGCTATGCTCATGTCTTAAAGTTGTTCAAGTAGTATTGCTATAGCTGATCCTTCCTTCCCTACTGCACTCCAACATTTAGTAGCATGGCAGCCCAACAGGTCGTCCATACATGAGTGCTTAATTCATCTGCCGAAACCACCGCCAGTGGCGCAGTTGCATTCGCCCCCTTTCCGCAGCGGGCCATTCAGCAACATCTATGATGAAGTTAAGTCCACATCAAGCAAATACGTTGCCTGTGGTATTACCCCCCCTTGGTTACACACAGTATACTACACACCATTTAGCATGTGTATGTGATCTCTACCTGTGAACATCAACTTGAGGGCCGAATCAGGATAGCGAATATGAATGCGATGCTTCCGTAACTTCAGGAACTGGATTAATAGGTCAGAATGATGCTGGGTTATTTGGTACACGGAGCACACAAAAATGAAATACTACGCTCTCAGACCGCGAGTGCGCCTAGATTGCTTGTCCTCTGAGGCACGAATTATAAAACCGGCAAAGCATCTGATTGAGAATTAGAGATTTCTCCCAATAATTGAATCATATTCTTGTTCACAAATAATTATCGCTATTTATCTTATCTACGATTTTGAAATCAATTAATAAATGGCGAGAAACGACTACGATGATGTGGAGGCTCTTGGCTCCGACGAGTATAGAACCCCTTCTTGCGCCAGGTTGCCGACAATGTGTGACCCGGAGGCTCCCGCGGCCAAAGTCCCCTTCCATCTCCTGGCTTCTAGTCCGACAAGTGACGCTGCCAGGTGCTCGTTAGACGCAGAAACTTCAAGTCGAAGCCAAATACTCTTCGAATCGCTGCACGAAAGTCCGGAATCGGTTCCCGATATTACTACGAGCTGTACATCCGTGGGACCACAGACGTGTGCACCAACCGGGCGAAAGAACCACAAGTTTTCCAAGTCACTTGGTCTTGTTAATTGTTACGTCGTTATTGGTGGAACTTTGCTCACTTTTCTTGCTCTCGGCTTTCTCACCTTCTTATGGGTCAGTCGAGAAGGAACCTTGGAGAACCAGTCCAAAAACTACTTATGGAGGTTCTTTGTGCTCGGAGGACATCTGTCTCAGATAATTACTGTTGTGGCTCTGGTTCTTCGCTTTTCTATTGCCACACAGACTTCAATATGTACATCAATTGTGGCTGCCTTGGTCTTGGAGCGACGGTCGATCCCTCTCTACCGAGCCGCGCCACTATCAGTGCTGCGAAGCGTCAACGCCGGACCGTATATCCTCATAAAGAACTTACTGGACAAGAATACATGGACTTTCTTCCTGTACCCCGAAATGGTATTGTTCTTAGTGCTTGCTTTCGCAAGTGTTGCAACTCAATTCTCGTCGACCATTCTACTCTCTGATCTCCAGATTCGTTCTGTTGTCGGCTTTCCGGAACACCGTCTACACTATGTAACGATGACGAACAATGACTTGTTGGCTATAACCACTTGGAACCAACCGCCTAGGGAATACTCTCTCTTCGGAGAGAAAAGCTCAGATTATTCAGCAAATCCTACCTCAGCCGGTCTAAGTGATACCGGATTGAAGCGTCGTGCTATGCTTCCTTTCCCCAAATCCAATGCGAGTTCAATTCGCAGCTACCAGGGTCCTGCCGCGGTGCTGAACTCGAGAGTAGCATGCATGCCGCCCAGCCTCTCTGGCGCAATTGAACGTCAATACAAATCCTTTAACGGGCGCTATTGGGGATATGTATCTGGTCACCTACGAGCAGAAGACACTCTCAATAAGGCTGGCCTGAGGTCTCAGGGCACATGCGATTCAGATAAGTGCTTAGCCGATATATTCTTCAATTGTTCGATTCCTGTCGGTTCCGACAGCAACATTATGACTTCATACTGTGAGCCCTCAGGAGTCAGCCCACAATTCGGATCCTCTAGTTGGAAGACAGACATGGACCCTTGGACACCAGCGGCTATACCGATCCTTGTCTTTAGCACAAACTTTGATTCTAATAGTTTGGCATCGCTTGAGAACGACACAAGCAAGCTACCTCTAGCTGAGATAAGCGGCGAATGGAAATCCCATACCTTTGGTATGGGCAAAATGATCAACATCACACTTTGTTACAATGCTTTTAATATTATGTTCTCTAATGTCTCTATGAGCACTACAAAGGACCTTGCTCAGCCTACGATTAAATATAGAGGCGGCGACGAACTTCCAGATGCAGACAATATTTTAAAATTCTTTGGGGCAGATTCTATGGTTCAGGACTTGAATAGAAGGGGTATTCCCATACTCGACCAAATCACAGATTCGGAAAATCATGTTTTTGGCGCCCTAAGTAGGGACGATCTACCAGAAAATCAGGGTGATCTAGCCTGGCTCGAATACGCAATTTGGACGTTCGAAACGAACAAAACTCACGGCGGCTGTGTCACATGCGATGGAGATTTTATTGATTCCACTCGAGAATACGCAGAAGTATTCCTAAGTATTATAGGAAAGACGTCTCGGGCATCTATTGCATTGCAAGCCGTTTATACTTTACTCGTACAAAGTCTGCACGCTCAAAGATTAGATGTCCTTACTGTTCAAAAGCCAATCGAGCTTGTCCAGACAGTCCTTACAGCCATTCCAACTCGCTACACGGGTTTTACTGTCGTTGTCATTTTAGTTTTGATCGATACTATATGCATTCTCGCACTCATAGCTTTCTATCTTCACTATTCCCGGTTCACCATGATAGGGGATTTCTGGTACGCCATTTCACAGTTGAGTTCGGGATTGACTGATAGCGCTCTGAATAAGGGCAGCTCGACATGTGATCGCGATATCTCCCAGCTGCTGGGCGATGATTCTTATCGTCCTGTCCGGCTTATGGAATCGGGAGAGACTGGCTACACTAAGATTTCTAACATCGGACCTGCTGATAATCCGTCACCGATCGAAAAGAAACCTGCCAGAGGCGTGAGATTTATGTGGGCGAAGATCAAGGATTTGGAGAGAGCGATGGTTGGGAAACGACCGAGTAAGAATAGTGAACAACCGGGAAAAGAGAGCTCTCGAGTATCGATCGAGATTCAACGTAGTCCAGGGCAATGCAGAACAGTGAGCTGATCGTGAAGTCAGGTCTTGGTGGTGACAGAAGGCAGGAAAGGGGTTATCAATTTGCAAATATTGGAGATTGTGGGGTTGGATTTACTTCTATTATCTTAGGTAGGAAGCACATGAGGATAATCTTTCCACAGGAAATGCTTTTCTTTTATACTTAAATACACGTTTCAATCAGTTTTTCCTTTAGATAGTTACTAGTAGTTGATAATAAATCATGATTTCTACTACTTGAAGTATACAAATTGTACTTAGTTTTACCTTTAGAGCTTTACATATATATGAACATAATTATAAAATTAACACTAACCATCAACACCTTATTAAATGATTTATATTGATCTTGTGTGTACGTATTAAAGTATAAATTGGACATATAGTAGAGGGTGAGTACAGTAATGGATCCGAACTACGGCATTCTCATGATTAGTACTAATCACAATATGTCTTGTAGACAGGGAAGAGTAGCATTGATGACTAGGTTCTGTATGTGTGACATATTAAGTTTTGTCATGAGAGGCAACGCCTCATAGCTGGGATAGAAAGTATCGGGTATCTCCTAGGATCTCATGTTGGAGTGTGATCGACAATGCATCCGTAAAGCTGCATGGTTCTGCTATAGCCTAGGAAGAGACTCCGCAACCAATAAGAAAAGCCTGCTCTATGAACGTCGGTTCAGGTACGCCTACTCAGATACCTATGTTGCAGATTCCTAAGATTGCTTTCCTCCAATACTTAGATACCTTAAACTCTATTGAAATTTTTCATAAGACAACAGTGTAAAGTAGGGTCAAGATGTGATTATTGCTTTTTGCCAGATTGGATACTCTGACAAAAATGACTTCCCAGCGCCCATAAGACTACTGGGTACTCAGATATGAACCTGTTTGCGACTAAACAACTGCAGGATCTCCCTTCCTCGTATCTTATATTTCACCCCACGCCCATTATCATGTCATTCTAAGTTGTCAAGAGAATGGATCTACACTAGGCTGTGATAATTGTAAGAGGTGGCTTGGGTTGCGTGAGATCGATTAACCAGCACGAGAGCTACCAAGTAATAATAGAAATACTGACGGGAGATCCGTGGTAATACGTAATCATATTCTGAATAATAACATAACTTATCTGTAAACTAATTCGCTGATGTTGAACTATGCTGATGGCAAGACGGTTAAGATCAAGGCTTGAGAGGATTAGGAAAGCCTCTCATAGGCATCTTCATCGACTTGGGCTGTAACTCGTTCTAGACCAGGCACTTCTCGCTCTTGCCGACTTAAGCTATCAACTGAGCATACCCATTCCCACGCTCAATACGTTTACGGCCGACAAATATGCTTAGCTAGCTAGGTGCCCTGTGCGGTGACAACCAGATGCGTCGTAGTATGGGAGATAGCAAGCCCTCTGCACAATGCTACCTTTGGTTGTTGTGTAAAAGCCGGATCCAGACGAAACGCAAGATAGAAAAGAAAAGATGGCCATTAGTCTCCTAAAGCTGAGCTACACAACCTGAAATGTTTGCGCCATCAGAGTGCTCATGACATGTTTCACTCGAAGATCTAAAGGTGTCTCCGGAGACGTATTGTTCGCATAAACAGCTGAAAGTCTAGGCCTACTAGAGGAGCAGCTATTGAACAGAAAACGCCATTACCATCCTACTGGGACGCAAGGCGCGGATCAGAGGCAAATCTTATGGCTGGGAAATCCGGCGCAGTAATACATGAACGTGGGGTGGATTGTCGTCATTTTTAGCACCGATGTCGTGATACTTGGCATCGCACCATGGTCTTGACTGTACCCCTACTCAGGCATCTTTTAGCGCGCATATCAACGTGGATACCTATCACGTTGTATAGATTTGTACGTAGTATTATAGCATCGCAACCACCACAGCATCAAAGCAACTCTTCAGCCGTCATCCCACCAGCGTGGAAACAAGCTAAGTGGCTTGCGACGGTAGGACACCACACTCCATCATATCCGCGGAAATGAATGCACATGCGCGGCTGAACCCAGAGAGTCGGGCAGCCCAGGCCCCTTGGGGTGGTACCGGAGGTTGTTCACGTTTCTTCGATTGTGTAGAGCCATCCCAGTATCATGCTTCTGGGCAACCGAGTCTTAACTTCTTGGTTGCAGGCTTGACCCTCGCTTGTCATGTCTGGCGCCATGGCAGCAGCTCTGGGCGCGCTAATGGATATCATTCTGGTCTTGAGACATCACATCATTGATGCGGTCTTTTTATGTTGAGGAGATACATAATTAAGGCAATTTCCGCATAAGAATTCGAATGAGAACTGGTCGATAGTATGCGTGCTCAGGGGAGAACATCGGTAATCGAACCTTGATTTAGGTAGTAGAAAACCTACAGCACGTCCCCCAAGAATCGATACGCCCCCTCATAAAACCTAACTTGTTTGCTTCATCGATAATATTCTTGCTATCCGATCAAGTAATGCCAGGTAACAAGGTCGGCCGTGGCCTCGCAAAGGCCGTCGGCATCGACATTGATGAGCGTTCTAAGGCCGAACCGTCTACCCTTTTCCAATCTACGGCGTCCGGCCTCCAGGCCCGATCGATTGACCCATACTATGAGACTGAGCCTACAGTGAAAGAGTACCTGTTTGAACACAGACCAACTTTGACGGGAATTGGCCGCTACCTTTACAGCTTGTTTCCTTTTCTTAATTGGATATTTCACTATAATTTGACAGTGAGTCCCCAGCCTCTCTTTCCTGTGCCCTGTGAGCTTTATGTGCTGACTTCTATAATACTACTAGTGGCTTTTGGGTGACTTGATCGCGTGAGTAATTGTCAAATCTCCTTCCCCCCTGTTTTGGCACCTCTCATAGCAAGAGATTTCCTTTTTGCGACAAGAGAATATCTGGAGGCTTCTGAAACCCTCGGGAAGATACTCTCTAAATGACGATAACTGACTCCGTTGCAGTGGTATCACCGTTGGGTTCGTTGTTGTACCTCAGGGTATGTATAAAACCCTCCCGTTCCCTTACTCTCTTCGTTTCATATGTTCTAGCAAAGTTCTGAGACGTAGGACTTAAGATTTCACGACTGACATGTTTTTTATACACGCACAGGCATGGCATATGCACTTCTAGCTGGATTGAAGCCTGAATTTGGTCTCTATACCTCTTTCGTTGGGTTCATCCTGTACTTTCTATTTGCGACATCGAAAGATATCACCATCGGCACCGTGGCCGTGATGTCAACTCTGGTCGGAAATATTATAGCACGTGTCACGGAGGAGCATCCCCAATTGGTACCCGAGGATATCGCTCGGGGGTTGAGTTTAATCGCCGGCGCTGTCCTCTTATTCATTGGCCTCCTACGACTGGGCTGGATTGTGGAATATATTCCCCTCGTAGGAATATGCTCCTTTATGACGGGTGCTGCTATTTCAATTGCAGCTGGTCAAGTACCAAAATTGCTGGGAGTTAGTGGTGTGAACACACGCGACTCGACTTACCTGGTGATCATTAACACACTGCGAGCGCTTCCAACCACTAAGCTTGATGCCGCATTAGGTTTGACGACCTTGCTCCTGCTTTATTCACTTAGATGGGTCTGTAACTACATGGCAAGACGGCAACCAAACCACAAGAAGATGTGGTTTTTCATTGGAACCCTCCGGCTGGCCTTCGTTATCTTGCTCTATACACTCATTAGTTGGCTCTCGAATCGCAATTTTACCGACTCAAAGAAAGCAAAGTTTTCCATCCTTGGGACGGTTCCGAGTGGTAATAAATTCACCTCAATCTGTCGTAATTCTCATTTCATATATCAGACTAGCTAACATAAGGCTATCATACAGGGTTCCGAGTTCACGGCGCGCCAAATATCAGCACAGAACTTATTTCTGCATTCGCTTCGGAGCTGCCGGCGACGATTATTGTCCTCATTATCGAGCACATCGCCATTTCGAAGTCATTCGGCCGACTAAATAATTATGTCATCAACCCTTCACAAGAACTCGTCGCTATAGGTTTTACGAATGTCTTCGGGCCATTCCTAGGTGCCTACCCTGCAACTGGTTCGTTCTCGCGCACTGCGATCAAGGCTAAGGCTGGCGTGAGAACACCGCTTGCTGGCCTTTGGACTGCTCTTCTCGTTGTGCTAGCCCTATACGCTCTGACCAAGGTTTTTTTCTACATTCCTATGGCGAGTCTTTCTGGCCTCATCATTCACGCAGTCGGCGACCTTCTTACCCCCCCTGCAACTGTCTATCAGTTCTGGCAAGTGTCACCGATCGAGGTAGTGCTGTTTTTCGCAGGTGTCCTTATCATGGTATTCACCGATATTGAGACTGGCGTTTATTTTGTAGTTGCTGCGTCGGCGGCGCTGTTGCTTCTTCGCATCGCCAAGGCCCACGGTAGCTTTCTAGGCAAGGTTGACGTGTATCATGTCTCAAGCGATGGAAAACATCACGATGATGTGACAGCGGTGACAAAGCGAGAAGCCTTCCTCGCGCTGAACCGCAAGGATGGCTCAAACCCAAACATAGATATCCACGATCCGTACCCGGGAGTCTTCATATACCGGTTTAGTGAGGGCTTCAACTACACGAACACGGCGCACTATATGGACGAGCTGGTGGCGTACATCCATGAGCATACTCGTCCCACCACGATCAACCGCTTTGAGAAAATTGGCGTAAGTGATACCCCGGATTTCATGGGAGACTTGATACATCTACAGCTAGCTCACTAGATTGAGACATGTTCAAAGCTTACGCTATGTAGGACCGCCCCTGGAACAATCCAGGTCCGCGTCGCGGTAAAGCGACTAACATCGCAGACGACCGCCCTGTCTTCCGCGCCCTCATACTCGACTTCGCATCTGTGAACAATATTGATGTGACGTCAATCCAAGGTCTCATCGATACACGGACCCAGCTTGATTACCACACCTATCCCGATCGCGCCGAATGGCACATCGCCGATGTCAGCAACCGTTGGACGCGGCGAGCATTGGCCGCTTCGGGGTTCGGCTTTCCGCGTATTCAAGAAGATGCCGCAGCAGAAAATCCTTACTGGAGGCCAATATTCAGCGTCGCGGCCTCTGAGAGTCCGTACGACTCGGAGAAGATTGTTGTGGTTACCCAGAAGGACGTTGAGGGCGGCTCAGAGTCAGCAGAGCAGATATCATCCTGGTCTCGCGGGGGTGCTGTTGATTCAAATGAAGTGCCAAAGAAAATGGCTTCCTTGCAAGGCATTAATCGGCCATACTTCCATCTCGATGTTGCTGCTGCCGTGGAGACGGCGATCGCGAACCTGGAGGGGCAGGTTGCTCGTCAGAAGATTGCATGAGAAGACAGTAATTGAATACTAAGTTTGATTGATTGCTTTAACACTTGATAACCCAATATTACAAAGCACAAGATATTCCAGAAGCCGCCATTTCTCATACTTTTCAAGATACACAGTGTATTATTCCTGATAGTGGCGGCCACGCTCGAACGAGTTAAAAGGGAGTGAATAAATATTAGGATATATTCTCTGATAGGGCCTTTAGATAGCGGCCGTGTGGCTAGTCTTTAGAAGCAGGACTGAAGCGTACTCTCTAGCATACTCAACGGACTGTCATGATGTTCTTAGATAGTTGGACTTTTGAAGTTGGGCCGAAATATGTGTATCACTACTGGGGCACATCCGTCTTAACTTATAAGCGAATCCGTATCTGATACAGCTACTAACAGCATAGAGCTCGGGCACAATCCCATTTGATTCAGTCCTATGAAGAATAGCTACCGTAGCATACCCCTTGCTAGGGCTCTAATAATCCAACCCATTATTCCATCCATAAAACGCCCATAAGACCTTCCCACCAGTTTTACATCGCTCCATTCCCCGATCAACCCCACCCATTATTCAATAACATGATTCAAGCTATCATACATCA
The DNA here is from genome assembly GCA_022385635.1 of Xylaria scruposa. Classification (NCBI taxonomy): domain Eukaryota; kingdom Fungi; phylum Ascomycota; class Sordariomycetes; order Xylariales; family Xylariaceae; genus Xylaria; species Xylaria scruposa. The sequence continues at coordinate 79,616 of MU280241.1, read as the reverse complement.
ATTACCCCCCAGTCGGCGATGCCACTAGTGAATACAATTTGGCTGAACATCATTAATATCATTCATAAAAAATCAGATGTTAGTGACAAAAGAAGCTAGGGAAAAAGCCTCAAGAGCTCCCGAAGATGAGATCGTCGTTATTGGTAAACATATCCACGCCATCATAAGAGTCGTCGAATTTCGTTTCGGAACCGAACATCAGCATCTGCGAGTCACATTCTAGTATGAGGCCGTCATTAGAGCCCATCGAGAGCAAACTAGGCATTGCAGATGTGTCGGCACCTGCGGATATCATAAGATCGAGCCCGCTCGAGTTCGACTCCGTGTCAAAGTAATGACTACCGGGTGGTGATGAAACGTGTGAAAGCTCTGGCGTGTCATTTACTGGGCTGGTAACACTTCTAGCTGGCGAGCTGGGGTGGGGTGGTAGCGTCTCTGCTATTGATTCAGAGTGAAGCGAAACTTGTGTGGATTGAGAGGAGGACGAATGGACGCTAGCCGTTGAAGGCGAATGCCCACTCAGAGCATCATCCATAGTGAGAGAAGGCATTGGGGCCGAAGAAGACCCCAGAGACTGGAGGTTGCTGGGGTTCATTGTTGTACCGCCGAGCGAAACATCCATGAACTCATCCATTATGTCAAAATCGTCGTGGTCTTCGGGGGATGTGGCTGCCGAAGCGTCGGAGCAGGTTCCTTGTGATGAGGCTGACGAGGTCGACTTGTTCTTTCGACGGGTCCGGGTTGCCTTCTCTCTGCGCTCGTCATTATCGGGTCTTGGCTTACGAGGACGCCCGCGTTTCGCGTTCTTTGGCGCGGAGCCTTCGAATGCGCCGATACACATGCCTCTTTGCCTGTGTCTCGTTAAGGCGTCATGTCGAGCGAAACTGTTGCCACAGGCGCACGGGTAAGGCTTGATCCCAGTATGTATCTTGGCGTGACGTTTGAGGTCATGTTGCCGAACAAAGCATTTCTGACATGCTGGGCATTGGTATTGCCGATCGTTGAGATGCGTTTGCACATGAGATTTGATATTCTCTTTTCGGCCAAATTTCTTATTACAGCCCTCGAAAGTACAGACCCACTTGTTGTCTTTTGGGTCTGGTCCCTCGATGTATTGCTGAATATCCTCAAGCGTAATACCGGTTGTTGTCTTAGTGCTTTCAATGTCTATACTAGCTATGCTTGCAGCGCTAGCTAGGCTGGCAATGGATTCCGTTCGTCTATGATGAGACGCCCGGCCTGAAGTCTTCTGAGATGAGTATGGTGCGGTAGTGTCATAAAGCGTCTCGGGTGTTACCGCCTGAGCACCGAGGGGGGATTTATTGAAATCAAAAGATTCAAATTCAGCGACGTTGGGGGTGGCAGGAGACGTGGGTTGAGAGAGTTCGGAAGATGCGCTTAATGGATATGAGGGACCTTGAAACCCATCGCCGGTGGTATCTATGCGAAGGTTGGTGGCATGTGTCTGGTTCATGGCCAAGTAGTTTGGTGTCGTTAGGTTCATGGTCTCACCCGTGGGCATGGTATTGGCACGCCGCACTTCGGGCATTATGCTTAGGGCTTCCGTTGCTTGTCTCATTTCGTCGAATATCGTTTGAGACCGCCGGTTCATATGTTGTCTAGACGGCTTCACGGTTTCTTCATTGGACTCATCATAACCTTCGGCAAATCGTTGTGGGGGCTGAATTTGCTTAAAAGATCGGCTTTGAGGTGTGTCCATTGGGGTAATTGGGAAATAATCTAAAAAGTTGATTAGATGGCGTGCCAACTAGAGCAGAGAGGAGAGGGAGCCTACCTATTTCATTTTGTGTAGGGGGCGTGAGAGGGTGTTGTAGCGGTTCATGGCTCATGTCTTCAAATTTATTTACTCTGTCCATGATTCCATTGCTGATTCTCCTCGAGCTTCTTCTCGAGTTGGCAGTCTCATTCTCGGACATCCAACCAGGAGTGCCAATCGGATTGTCTGGAAAATCCATCGTGGTAGGTGTAGATATGAATGCCGCGAAATCAGAGATAGGATAACCATCCTGGCTCTTCTTTAGGGCTACGTCCATGGCTCCATTATACATACCAAATGACATGGAGATGTCGTCGAGGGCCGGTAGACCGTCAGACCACTGCTGGTCAAAACTTTGGGTTAGTGGTGTCGCGCTGGGCGACACTAAATAGTTCTCGTCGATTGCTAAATTCGCGTACGCTTGCTGGGGGCCCGGGCGTGCTATGCGTTGCTGCTGCGCTTCTCGCACCACATGCTGTGGTGTGCTTGCTGATCCTGTGTTGTTAGTATTACTTACCATGTTGTATTCCTGCCGTCTCTGGGAGAGAATCTGGCGTCGGGTATCGAGGCTCATGCCTCGTCGATGGGATACCCGGGACTGCTGCTGCTGCTGCTGTTGTTGTTGGGGCCGTGGGCGCAGCGGGCTGGGTTGGATGTTGGGCAGGTTTGGTGCGATCTTCAATTTGTCGTATACTGTCGGTGTCGAATTCTGTCGTCTGTGTTGTCGAGCGCGGGCGTGAAGACCGCTGGTGGGCGGATTGGACAGCATTGTGATGAGAGGGGAGTCCGGACGGATTTGCTGTTGTCGATAGAAGTTAGTTGTCGAGATAGAGGGCCTATCAATTGGGTCCGAAACTGTGTAAATATGTTAGTTATTGCTTCTCATCGCATGGCCATTGTCTTTCATAACAGCAAGCCTGGCGACTTAGACATTGGATATCGGCTTAACTCACCTCGCGCAGCGCGCAAGCCAGGCTAGCCGGGCAATGGGTTTCTTAGATTCTCCTCAGCAAGCAATACGGAACTTAGCAAACGACCTAGATGTGTATAAGCGGTGCCTGTACCAGGCGAGTGTCAAGTGAATGAGCAGTTAGTTGTCGGAAGACAAGAAACAGGTAGTATGTAGTTCGACGACTAGTATACTAGAGTTGAAGTTGAAGTTAGAGGAAGTGGTGTGGAAGAGAGGAAAGTTGACTTGAGACTGTGGGCTATGCAAGCAGGTTCCCGACGGCTCTGTACCCGATGCAGACGGTCCTTATGGGCGAAAGGCAGTCGCATTTCAGTAAGCCTCTGTTGACTGACACTTCCGCTGCCCGTTGCCACGGCGACACAGGCACACTACGCATCATCAAGCGCCTCGTTTGCTGTACCCTGCCCGATCGGGCGTAGCGCAGCCACCAACTGACAATTGTACATGACGCTAACTGTTTGTGCTAGGGCTATTTCCATTCTAGCTTTGGCTTGGCAGACGCATTTTCCATCTTTGGATTCCAGACATCTGCTTCTGTCGTTGGCTTGCATCTTCCGATGAAACCTGCGCAACGGGTATCGAGCCGCATCAACATGTAGGTTGCCGTGGAACTATTAGTACGACAATGTACCAGGTCTTGCCACCTACAAACTATTCGATCGGCCGATCCCCTGCCCATAGTTACTTTTTTTTCTGCCTTGCTACGATCCATACATACGGTAGTCATCGCCACCAGAGTCCTAGAGATCCGGCTTATTATTTATATTCACCTTGAACCAAATCCAACTGTTTCAAGGTCCAGTCGCACGGTGCCTCGTATCACTTCCTCCATATGCTGTCTCCTCAGCTACCTTTGGCCCTTGAGTCTGTACCGAGGTACGGAGTCGTCGGCTGAATACACGAATCAATTGGGCCTTCCAGTATCAGCAGGAAATGAAGTCTACTTTCTTCTTTCGGCTCTTTCACCAAACATGTCAGACAATGGGTCAATAAAAGCCACCACTGGCACTGAGCCAGAGTGATAGAGTCTGCTTTTTTTTTCAAGACTACCTAAGTATCACTGTTGCGCTGCCATCTCTTATTTATTTCCATTTGTTTTAGAATTGACGGTATTGGTGGTGAGCCAATCAGTGAGGGAGTGCCAAACTACCTCCTACCTAGTAGGAAAAGTGGATTCGCTAGCTCCTCATCCGTGTTTGGAGAGAACGTCTCCTCATACCAATACGACTGAATTGCACTTTGTGAATCACGCACAGTATCCGGTTCATCTTCGTATGATTATATTCCCGAGAATACTGTGTATTCTGAATAATGGCATCAGAACAGCCATGGCATGCGGCTTTCCCGCCACCCAAAACAACTGAACCAGCTTCGCTCACGCGAGAGGAGGTCCTAGACAAACTGCGAGCAGGAAGCACTAGCCGCGACTTCATACTCATTGACGTTCGCCGTAACGATTATGAGGTGCGCCCACGTTCGCTGCACTAATGAGCTTCTCTCCCACTTATCGCCGTCGTGTCGTATCAGGGCGGTACAGTTCGCGGCGCAATAAATCTCCCAGCGCAAACCCTATATCCGACCATCCCCACGCTATACCAGCTCTTCAAAAATGCTGGCGTTCGCCATGTCATATGGTATTGTGGTCAGTGTTCGCCAGTGTCAACTTGGATATGAGACAAACTGAGCTTTTCGACTTAGGCTCGTCACGTGGTCGTGGCACTCGTGCCGCAGGCTGGTTCAATGACCATATCCAAGACCAAGGAGACAAGCAGATGCAAAGTGTGATTCTTCTTGGTGGTATCAAAGGCTGGGCTATGGCTGGCGAGGACTTCGTCGAGTTCATCGACGGCTACGCCCCCGAACATTGGGCCCAACTTCAGTCATGAGACAATGGAAAACTCAGTAGGCATTGTCCATTGTAGCCAAAGCTTTCAGAAATCGAATAAAGAGTATAGTTCATGAAGTTCAAAGATAATGCCCAACTTCCATTATTCCTGACGACTCCTTGTTCCATAACAAGCGTATTCTATTAAAACAAACAAGGCGAACAATCCCTCTCAAGATGTTGTTAGTGGCCATAAAAGTAGCGACCAAGCCCTTCAATTAGAGGAAACAACAGCAACTCTAGTGATACAATCAACGACGGTAAACAAGCAAAACATCTGCCGAATCAATTTAAAATTTCGAGAATTAGTAGCACACCCTAATAAACGATGGAGTATATTGACCCTCAGCTCTTTGAGAGCTCAACCAGTAGCGAAGCTGAATCACAGCCGGTTATCGCCAACGAATTAACTGGAGCCCATATGGCCTATCCACCTCAAGAGGATGGGTATATATTCCAAGGTCATGAGCCTAGCTACTACCACCCAACACATTTCCCATCTCCGTACCCCGAAGCGCCATTGATGGAAACTGGGTTTGATTTCAACGATCTCGATCCTTATGCACATATTCCACGGTCGGTAGCTCCTGACTTCACTCTACCGACTTATCCTCATGCCCCTGAGCCATGGTCTGTCACATATCCCAACTTTGCGCCTCCCCCGTACCCTGCCGGCTATCCAATTAACCCAGCACCAGTACAGGCATTCCCACAAATGCCGCTACCAGGAACGCCAGTCAACATGCACTTTGCCAGACTTCAGGTCCCAAAAGAGTCCAACAATCCAGTTCGGTCCAAGAAAAGAGGTAGAAAACCTGCACGACCTAAAGGTAACAAAGGTGGCCGGCCCTTTCGCCCCAAAGAAGCGCCAAAGCTAACCAAGCCGCTGAGCGAGTTGGCTCTTGAAAAACCTCACATCCCTGTTTACGACATGAATGCGTATATTCATCGAGACGTAAGCAAGCGCATGAGTTCGAGAGATGGCGAAGAAAGAGTTCGCCGTCCGAGCAACGCTTTCGTCCTTTATCGCAAAGCATATACTGACCATATCAAAGCCCTGGCGGGTGGGACGAGTCAAGAAACTGTATCCCGCCTAGCGGGCGCCAGTTGGAAAATTGAAAGCAAGGTGGTCAAGGATAAATTCCTTGCGTACGCCCGCGAAGAGTCAGAGCAACACTACACCTACTTCCCTAAATATAAGTACGTACCTAAGAAGGGGCCAAAGGTGGACCCAGAGCCAGAAAATGAACTCGTCCTTGATGAAATCATCTGGGCTGACATGTAGGACCTACAGTACAGGTGAGTTGGCATGTTCATTTAGCTCGCTTTCTGTGCTAGGTAAACCTATTTTTGGAGAGTCAGGTACATACAGAGACATCGACAATGTGATTTGCGAAAAACATTCAAAAAAAGTGGCATTGGGGTACTGGTGTAAATAATATCGGGTCGGTTGCTTTTGCTTATAGAGTTGGTTGTATTCATAGCTAAATTCACTGTCTACAAAAGGTTTTCATAAAGTCAGTTGTTTTCGTATTTCTCGGTTCATATATACTTTCCCTCTCGTGAATAAGGTAACGCCTGTGCACCTCGACTGTGGCGTGTTTAGTTATGACTAGGTAGATATTAAATTATTTCTCACCCTACTTCCTCTCCCCTAATTGGGAAGTGGGTGATATACCGGGAGCCGTGCAAGAAACTGCTAGTAATCAGCAGGCATCTGATCTTTACACACCTCGCTGCCTTCTGATAGCGATTTACTAGCCGCGACCGATCCAGACTGTAGAGCATCTTCATGCACCCTCTTTACAATTAACAGGGACTACGAAAGCAAGGGTCAATTTTCAATGTAGATAGGTAGCAAGTCTACTGTCTGTAATCTTTCGCTAAGACGTGGAGATGGTGGAGAGTTGCGCTAGCTGTATGATCCAGATCTGGCCCAAGAGGCTGAGAAGTGGGTAGAGGAACTCGAACAGGCTGCGAAAGCCTGAGCTAGCTACATGCCTACAATAGTGATCGAAATCTTCAACTTCTTATCATGGTCCTGCTCGGTCCACTATGTATGCCAACCTCGCTTGAAGCAGCACGTTGTTCGAACTGATGAAGTTGACTAGACCTACAAGGGTACATAACTACCCACTAACGATAAATCGATATATATACTACGCTGCCAGTACATCGCTCAGCAGTTATGTGGTTTGATATACTTAGCTAGACTTGACTTACCTAAGTCTGAAAGTAATCCGCACTTGGAGTTGTAGATGAGTATAATGCTAAATACCTCGGGCGAGTGAAAGGTCGTTATCGAGAAAGCTAAATTAGCCGCGCAGCCTCTTCCGCATGTGCCTGGTGAGGGATCTCCTAATACTAACCTCGTATTAGGTAAAGCCTTATGATCCACACAGGGGCAGGCACACGATGCGGCATCACATGACACGCCGTCTGAGTGTAGTATGGCAGTCCGGAGCAAGAATCGGACTTCTAGAACATATCCGCCCCCGCGCTAGGAAGGTAGTGTAAGTGAATTGACGAAAGTGCTGCAGTGGAGCGCACGTCGAGATGCCAAGGTAGCAAAGAGATGGGTGGGAAAAGACGGTCAGAGCCTCGTCATATGATCCTTTGGTCAAGAAATGAGCGCGATTTTCGCAGGACAACCTTGGAACTTGGAAAGCTGAGAAATCAGCCGATCTACGTAACCATTATGCCCGTGAAACTCCTTTCGGCGGACGTTTGTCACTTAGGGGGAAAGCGTGGGTGAGCGCTGTAAGGACGTTTATCACTTAGGGGGAAAGCGCTGCTGCGTTGTTAGGAGATATGTCACTTAGAGGGAAAGCGCTCGGGTCAACGCGGCGGTCTCTTGACGCATAGTACAGTACAGTGCTCCCCACCCTCGGGCACATGCGGTGGCTGAGTCAGGAGGGGGCACGAGATCGGCGATGAACATAGCAGTGTAAGATAAGCAAGCAGAATCCGAGCGAAGAAGCAACATTCTGTGCTTGCAATGCAATTGTTCGCGAAACAACAGTATAGAAGACGGAATGTGGTGTTTTCGGCATTCGAGTGAAATGGGGTAAGGGTAAAGCGAAAAGGGAATCGTCTGAACTAGCAGGCTGAAACAAGCGAATTACAGATCTCGGCTTGTCTGGTTTTGGCAAGTCTACTTATCCGGGAGGCCGCCCCACCACGATTAAGCAGGGTCGTGCTGCATGTGCCGCCTCGAACCGAGCGTATCGGCAACTCGGGCTAACACCTGTTCGTTTTGGAGGAGGGCGGATGACTCTATCGAAACTCGTTATGTATTCGATAGAGATAAGAGGGTGTTTCCGTATCTCTGATTCGAGCTTCCTGATTCACCTCACAGCTAAGGGGGCAATGGAACCTCAATTTTGGATAATTGTCGCTGCAGAATAGTTGACGGACTGATTTAGAGAAAGTTTTCTAGAGACAGTTTCTAGAATGATAGAACAATGAGACGCAAAACTGCAGGTGCAAGGATAATCCCAGAATCTGCGTTATCAGATTGGACTAACACAGGTGCCAATGTGGGTTGGGCAGGTTGATCCCTCCTACTACGCAGCCTGGCGCCCAGCACAGTATTGTTGCTCCCTTGAGAGTTACAAGACGTCAGTCGTTGGTCTTTGTGCTTAAATAGCGCGCCTGTTAGCTAAATACTTAGTAAAGAAAACCCCACGAAGTTTATGAATACCCTCCATCCGCCCGGGCAAACGTAGCTTGCTTCAACCTTTATAATTTTCGTTAATCTGTCCCACGTCGTTCTGTCTGTCTTTACCTCCCGCACCAACGCAACCAAGCCCTTAAAATCCGCCTGCGTATCAATAGGATCAAACTTACTTTGTTCTACTACCTTAACGTCGACATCGACCGAGCATGAATACCTCGATGGTAAAATCCAAGTTTCTCTCCCACCCGGAGGATATCGGTGTGGTAGCCGTAGGCTTCTCTGGTGGCCAGGTACGAGCATGAGCCAGTTAAAAATACGTGTAGCTTCTTGATACATACTGACAGGCGTTCTATCTTGTAGGGTAAAGCTGGTGTCGACGCTGCTCCCTCAGCCCTCATAGAATCCGGCCTGCTCACCCAACTACGGGATGAGCTTAACTACAAGCTCCACGGCGACGACAAGGTCAATGCGTACAACGACCTAGTGCCCAAAGATGACCCGCCTTTCCGTAACATGAAGAACCCTGGCACCGTGAGCGCCGTGACCCAGCGTCTTAGCGAGCAGGTGTACTCGCACGCCAAGGAGGGGCGGATGGTGCTAACGTTGGGCGGCGACCACTCCATCGCGATCGGCACCATCGCCGGCTCGGCCAAGGCGATCCGGGAACGGCTTGGACGCGAAATCGCAGTCATATGGGTCGACGCGCACGCCGACATCAACACTCCCGAGACGAGCGATTCCGGCAATATTCACGGCATGCCCGTGGCTTTTGTGTCAGGCCTAGCCAAGGAAGAAAAGCCCGAGTACTTCGGCTGGCTCAAGTCTGAACACATGTTGAACGTCAACAAGCTCGTTTACATTGGCCTACGAGACGTGGATGCTGGCGAGAAGAGGATTCTACGCGAGAACGGTATCAAGGCGTTCAGCATGTTTGACATTGATCGGTATGGCTTCACCCAGGCCTCTTTCTAGAATCAACAACCAATACTGACATGCAATCTGTGTAGCTACGGGATCGGACGGGTAGTTGAGATGGCGCTAGCTCATATCGGCAATGATACGCCCATCCATCTGTCGTTCGACGTCGACGCGCTAGATCCGATGTGGGCTCCCAGCACCGGAACGCCAGTTAGAGGTGGCCTGACACTGCGGGAGGGTGACTTCATCTGTGAGAGCGTACACCTGACAGGCAACTTAGTGGCGGTGGACCTAGTTGAGGTGAACCCGAGTCTGGCGGCAGATCGTGAAGCAGAGGCGGCCGAGACGATCAGGGCTGGTTGCTCGCTTGTTCGCTGTGCGCTTGGAGAGTCATTGTTGTAAGAACGACTGCAAGAAATTGACGTCGCACGTCGTTGGTTGTCGTCTGAAGGTGTCTAGCTGTAATAAGCTGCGTCTAGCCTAAGCAAAGGAAAGATAAGGAACACGCGACAGGGAATGACGGTTATCATTGGAGGCAAACTGTATAGATATCCAGGCGTTAATTGATAGGGAACTGGTCACTCGGGAGCCAGCAGGATATAGTCATTGAGTTTTGAGCTGGAAACGTCCAAAGCACCGGGAAGATGCAGGTAGACTGTGAAGTGGTAGATTGATTCAAATAATCGCGAAGGCCACGGAAAATAGGGACGAGCTCTAAGTCCATCCTCTCGTTCACATTCATCTTGGCAATGCAAATGCCGGGGAAAGGAGCCAAGTCGTACGGGGCTTCTTGGTTCACTAAATGCCTTGAAACAAGCCCTGCAAGATACTTTCTTCAGCTGATGTATTGCAGTGAGTTGGCAGCTATTGAAGCCCGATCTGTTGGTAAACCCGACTAGCCCTAGCTGACCCCGCTGCAGTTTACCAGGTACTACCATACCACCGCCGTCATCCCGCCAGTGGCTTAAGTGGGCGACACCACGCCCGCCATCGATGATCTGCATCCCTTCCACCCAACCGAGCCCAGCAGATCCGTAATAGCTCTCAACACCACAGACAGCCAACAGCTACGGGGTAGCTCCAGTTGCTATCACGAGGCTCCGACACCGACAAATAAACGGAAGGGACGTCTTCGCCACTGCCAGAGAAAGCTACAGGCAGGGTTCTTCCCTTCTCCGCCAGCGCGCGTGGCCGCCCGAACCCACGTCGCAAAACGATTGGCCGCGTATCTCTCTGAGCTGGCAAATTGGGCGCGCGCCCGTCGTCGTCGCCGGCACCGTCTCTGCTTCGCCATTGGGCTTCTCGAGTAAGGCGGTCAACTTTCCTGCATCAGTAGCGTCGACACCGACCGACTCCTTGAGATCGATCAACACCTACAAGATTCGAGCTTCAACGGCCGTAGCCCACCTTCGAGCACATTAAGACTATCGTTCTACCATCTTTCAACCCGGAAAGACAGACAAAAGGGGAGGAAACCACCACGACCTCGGAAGATTTTCTCAATAAAGATATTTGAATTTGAACATCAGTGACAGTTTTTGGCCTTGTCTTGTCGTTTGCGCCAACGAACGTCATCGAGAGCAGCAATTTTGGAGGGCTGGGTTATAAGACGGCACACGACAAAAAACACCGCATCTGTTATTCAAGATGGCCGCATCCACGCCAGGAGGATCGGACTCGTACGTGTACGAACGGCGAATAGCCCGCGTCCATCGATACCACTGGCCCGCGATACAATTGAACATCTGGATGATCGTGATGCTAGCTGCATCATTCCTTATCATTGGCGTTTTCGGTTCATTCATCGGCATTCAGCAGCAATTGGACCTCTACGTGCCCTGGTAAGAAAGACATCTCCCCCCAACCTTGATAGCTGCTCAGATGGCTAGACGCATCAGTGCACGGAGCTTTCTTGGACAAAATAGCTAATCAACGACACAGGTACTTCGCCTACTACATTACCGTCTCCGGCCTGACCGTACTCTTCATTGTCATGCTGCTCTGGCTAATAGCCCAACGTCGCTTGCTCCCCTCCATCGTCATAATTGGGGCCTTCGTGCTATTCGTCCTCTGGCTCGTCGGCCTGATAGTAATAAGCATCGAGCTATGGGGCCCCGCCGGCTCCGTCAGCGTGAATTGCGACAACCTAGTCTGGAACAACCCGCAGCACGGAAATAACCAGGCGACGCTCGCTTGGTTGGAGCAGCGGTCAATATGTAAGTAGCGCGATAATACCCGCCTTCGAGGTTTATGAGTGGATATGTGCTAACGGAAATGAATCTATTAGGTCAGCAATGGCAGTCTGTCTTCGCTTTCGGCCTCATAGGCAGTATTTTCTTACTCTGGATTATCATCATGGCCGTGCAAGTCTTTTATGACGATGCGTAGCGATTTTTGCTCGCATGAATAGCCAGTGGACAGCCATCATTTTCGTCCTGTCTATTTATTTCCTGGCGAGGCCATATACTAACTAATATTGTTACGAGGAATGATGTTTTGGCCATGTACGATTTTTAATAATGTTCATAAAACGATCTCACTCATCGCATTAGATCAAGAGCAGCATATTTGTGGCGTTGGGGACTGCTGTACATGTTGGACGAATGTTGTATTTACTTAAAGAGGAAGACGGGGGTGAATGAGATACCTAGGCTGGAGGGACACAAATATCCGAGGCGTTTGGGATGGTTGTTTGTTATATTTATGTATTATTTGTTATATCAACATATTAATACAATCCAGTATCTAACTGACTGACTGATTGATCTCATTCAACAGAGGCTTTGCTGTGTCCCGCTCATTATTTCATTTCAAACGTCATAGCCATGACGTAATACCAATCGTGCCTCATTCCAGGTTCTATTATTCAGTTGTCCATATCTGTTGATAGACTAGACAAAACTAGTTTGAGAATTTCTCAGGAACGTGCTTGCTATACAATAGAGACATCATGAGCATTTATTAAAAGGAATCAAAAGTCAAAGGAGGGGGCGCCGATCGAGGGAAGCTTACCCCGTCGCCTTCTCGAAAGCCCCACGGCCGGCGTCCGTGATCTTCTCGAGCTGGTCATGGCTGAACTTGCCGCCCATGTATTCCTTGTTGACGTAGGCGGCGCCTATATATAACATTGTGTTAGTTGAAAAAGCTTTCTCCTACTGCATGTTTCATGTGTTTGGAAAGATCTGTTTCGAGATAGACAGATGGGAAGACTTGCCCTTGTCACCGTAGTCGTCCTTCTGGCCGACCGGGGCAGTGCCAGTGTTGTGGCCGGCGAAGGGGCCGGCGTTGGTGTTGGCAGCGTTCTGGTTCTCACCGCCGATGACTTTCTTGAGAGCGTCCATTGTGTATTGATTTAATTTGTTTATAGGCTGAAAGAGAATAAGTAAGTCTTAAGGTGCAGGTGATGTTCGTAGGTGATGCTTGATTACAGGTGTAGAATAAATCGACAGGTGAACAAATGGGTCTGGTTCCTCTTTATACCATTCGGAAAATATAAATGCAATTGATCTTGCTCGTGTTGACTTGACAATGTTACGATTATGACATCTGCTATGACGTCGTTTGGGTCTGCATAGCCCCTCGACAATGGAGCCGTACTGACAGAATCGGGCAAGCGGAAAGCTTATCCAGCTCCCAAGACCCTCCTTTCCTTCTTCGGTATTTTAAGGGTTCGTACTTGTGCTGCATAGACCTTCAGACGTCATTGTGCTTTGCTGCTTTCTGGGATTATATTGTAACCTGCAGGCTTCGGGTGCAGCTGAGACAAGAACTACTGTCGGGGTTCAGAATTGCTTGACATTTTCTATTAGACCTTTTCATTCAATGCAGGCAGCACTATACAAGCTTTCAGATATCCAACGCGTCACGTCATAGCTATCATTCCCGTGTAACAATTGTTTGGCCTGGTTTTGTCTCCTAAATATTTTGATCATAATCATATTTTCTACTTAGATATCATTCAGTTGCAAACTCATTGAACCCCTAATATACCCGCATATGCATGCACGCATTTGCATATAGCTTGGAGTTATAGGGTTTTCCTTGATCATAAACCAGAGCCGGCTCAGCCGGTAGTCTCAGTTGAACAAAGCTAGAATACGTGCCGCTAGCGATATTGATACACAACATATAATGTACTCGTGTTGATGACACGTCACCCTCCTAGGGTGCCGAAAAGCGTCAAACGCACGAGTGGATGTGAACCGGTTCTGCAATGCGATGCAATGCGCGCAGATCTATGCATCCGCTTCCACTCTAACGAGGGTATAGTCCAAAATTTCTACCCTTTCGACGTAGAGAATGGCCTCCCTTCTCCCCACGCCCATGTTCATGCCGAATTAGTACGCCACAAAACGCCGTCACCGTATAATACACCCATCCATGCGCCATCCTATACAAAGGTGCGGTTCCTTTTGAAAACCCCGCGAAGGCATGATACGGAAATCCTCTCCAAAAACGTTGGTCTCATCTCCTCATGATGTTAGATCATCAACCCATCCCATTTTTTCCCTTTGATCGTGGGAGAGACGGGCGTATTCAAGCAATAGTCGAAGGACGTAGATTTGCATGTCTTCCTTCCTTAGTACGCTCTCGGCCCAAGCCTTGCCATCCATAGCAATCTTCTTGGCGGCGGCGTCATGACCAGTTCTGACTGTGCCATCCCCTAAAAAGTACTCCATAATTCCGTAATAGTCGCCGAAGCGGCTGTCCATGGGCACAAAGTGCTTCCAAGCAATCAATCGGCTATCATGCCATTCATGCCACATAGTGCTTTTGATGGGTACCCCGGTGCTTCGAAGGAAGCCAAGATATCGACCGGAAAAGGAGTTACCATCGATATCGGGCAAGTATTTGTAAGCGAACTGGTCCGCCAGGTCCATGCCCTCAACAACTTCAAAATGTTCATCAGTATAAGGGCATGTGTCCTCTTCTGGCTTTGGTTCATAGTCCGGATCACACATAAGATTGGTGAATCCAACGTTAGCCCATTGAGATACCCACTCTCCTAAACGCTTCTCCTTGCTCGCCATTATATCGTAGGCAGTTGCGGGCAATTCAAAGTTAATAGGGCGCTCGATCTCGGCTTCGGCAAGGGCAAGTTTTGTTCCGTTATTCATTGCAACAAAGCGGTGTCTCTGGAAACCTCGCCAATTCGATTCTTGGTTCAACCCTCCTGTAGCGACACCGCGCCAGACGAGCGGACCAACTTTTTCTTCCCATTCGGGCCCATGATCGTCTCCACCCGTGAACCTCTCTTCCTCATTCCAGTACATAGGGGCGGGTAAAAGGATCTCGTTGTTTGTGGCAAGCTTGCTCCCACCGAAAAGCGGCCATAGGACTTTAGTTGAACGGGTTGATAACGGATGGATGAAAATGCCCTGCAGAGCTTGCAGGTCCGGCTGGTGACAGAACTCGGTCGAGAGGGAGAAGTTCGAGACATAACCTTGATATTGATGAGGCGTAGCCCACTCTGGCGAGAAGTTAGGCGTGTGGTCGTAGGAGTCCACCACAGCCAATCGACGAGCTGGACTATCCGGGGGGCAGCCACGGCGTGCAATTAACCAAAAGGGACCTATCAAGAGTTAATTTGTCTTCGTTACACAAGCCGTAACTCGATGAAAATCTCGTCTTACTCGTTTCTTCCCAGTTCTTTTTCCTTGTAGCTGGCTTCTTCGAGCCTTCTCCAGGAGGCGGCAGGTCCTGGAATTTTGATATGACCTCGTCTACAGGTGTCAGTTTACGAGTGCGTTCGCCCTTCTGCACGTATGTCGCCACGTCTTCCCATGGTACCACTAGTCGAGGCTCGTCCATAGCATTGAGGGCCACATCCATATCGGGTAGTAGATGCTCAATAGTCTTGAACATCTTAAGCCAAATCTGTGTCCAGAACCAATCGCTCTCTGCGGATGCATTGTGGTTACGGATGTTGATTGTCATCTCGAAGTCCCAGGCTTCTTTACGAATGACCTTTGGATCAAGTCCCCAGAATGGGTTAAGGTCGTGGTAGATGCGGTCGAAGAAGTCCTCGACTATAATGGCTTTGTTTTCTTGGGCGAACTCGAACCACTTATCAAAACCAGGAGGGGGGTGTCTGCCGCGACGTTCGCGATAGGCTTTGGCGGCCTCGTCGAGAGTGGTCGATTCTTTAGCCAGCACCTCCTTAAAGCCCTTCTCGGCAATTCTGATTAGTTCATCGATGGGGTGATCAGCAGCGGTATCCGAACTCGAGTGCTCTGGCGATTTCGCAGGCGTCGAGTCGTCCTCATTTTTGCCAGAGCCGTTTCCTGTTTGCCCGGATTTATTGTAATCTTTGTCGGCGCCTTTGCCCGTATCTATACTCTCCGAATCGCTCTGTATGTCACTTGCTCCGCCTTTCGTCTCGCTGTTTTCGCCTACCGGCTTCTCAGTCGAACCGTGCTCTTCTTCCTCTTCAGTGTCCACAATATCTTGGATTTTTGGTTCCTCTAACGGCTTTTCTGACGAAGGCGGGATCGGGGGGTGTTCTATCATGGTTGGATCGGCAACATTGGCATTATCGACAACAGGAGCGCCATGACCGGGGGAAAGGGGGGCGTCATGAACGGCAGGGTAGACGGAGTCACTCGAGAGGTAGTAGATGATGCATATTAGGAGCGCGACGGGGAAGACGTAGCGTATGATATGCGATGGCCGCCGTGGTGGGAAAGCGGGCGACCGCATGGTAAAGATCGTAATGCCGCCAGCGCGGCGGTGCGAGGCTCTGGACGAGGAGGATGAGGACTAGGGGCGTACGATTAGGTTGCGCTCAGAAGCGCGTGGCAAGCCGGCGACTCTCGAGCTAACAGACACGTAAACCAAGAACTAGACAGATGGAATTAGGAATGTGGAATTGAACAAGGGGCCACGTTTAAGATCCGTGTCCTCTTACTAGATGGGTTCATTGAAGTAGGTGGGAAGTGGAGAGGCGATAGGAGATCAACGAGAGCAACCCGAAGAATACTGAGAATACCTAACACATGATGAATCGAGTACTAGGGTAGGGGTAAGTAGGCCGCTATTAGGTAAGGCCTACCGCCTAGGTACCCAAGTTACCTACCTACCGACTTAGTCAAGCGGAGGTAGAGAACGTGGCCAGTTATCTGACTGGGTACCTATATGCGATGATGGCGATTTGTTAAGATCAAAATTAAAAAAAGAACATACATCCACAGCTGCTGCTCAAAACCCGGTGTACCCTTCTGTTTTACTTTATTTTGTACATACCAATACATGTATGTGAGTACCTAATGTAGGCAGTAGGTATGGGGTACAGTACTAGTAGGTACCATGCCGAACCACTAGCAGATGATGCGCAGGGGGCTGCGGGAAACTGGGTTTGAGGCCCGCTTCCCTCCGAGACTTGGCAGTTTTACTGGGACCACGGGTATGATCTATATCATAGAGTGCCAAGTAGTCATTCCAAAGAACAGAAATGAAGAAAATTCTAATCATCGACATGGTGTACCACTAAAATCGAATTTTAGAAGCATTCTAACGATACATTGATTACATAAGCATGGGGAAATGAAGGATGGGTCGTTAAGGCCAATGTTCTTACATAAAGTAGTAGGCATTCCCTGGCAAGCTGTATCTCAGGGGTTGGGAAGACTGCTGAGATCAGACAGGTCGCCTTCATGTTATGAGGCATTATTAATCAAATTCGCTACCTACTGAGGTACCTCTAATAATTAGGTATGCAGGCTGCTCGAGTTCAGAAGTAGTCTATTACGGCAAACGATTCATACCTTGCACGTAGCAGACAAGTAAGACTTGACGGAGGAATAGCGATTTTGTCTCGGACATTAAGTATCAGTACCTATAATCATCCGAACAGCACCGCAGCATGCTAGTTCCTCCTGATATCAGTTCAGTCATTACTGCACACATGATAAATAAACAGAAACTCTAGCACTGGTGTAGTGAAATGTCACTAAAAGAGAAAACTACATCATGACGGGCTGTCTTATGGAGATGCTGCCGTTAGGCAAGTCAACTAGTTCTCGCTTGATCTATTCAAAACACGCGATATGTCCTGATCCACATAATACACTTAGATACAGACAGACAGAATATCTCTAGCATCCGAGGCAATTCATTATAGTACAGGGTATTCAAAGTCTCCAAGGGGATATAGCAAGGCTGCAGCTATACTTCACTGGGAGGGCCATCGTCATGTTTCTCACTCAGATCATCTTGCGTCCGTCCCACTAATTCGTGAAATTCGGGTCGGAACGGCCACTCCATCCAAAGTTCGAGGAGTTGTTCCAACTGTCGGGCGTCCAATAGCCGCAGCACGGGCTCGGCGTAGCGCAAGTTCTGAGAAAAGCCCCCACGAGACAAGTCTTGCACACTAGTCCACCGCGGTAAGATATAGTCCGACGCACCAGGCCACAATGAATCTAGGGTAGGGCCGAGCGGTTGCGTGGTATGATGCATCAACGATCCGAGAATAACGCCAAATATGTCGGCGGCGCGATTCGAACCTGGTCCCGTCTGGCGCATCAATGGATGAGGCGCTCTGGGCTGGATGTCGAGAAGACTGCAGTGGATGTTAGGGAAAAACTCCTCAGCTTGTACCGTCATGGGTTCGTAGTTCCGACGGTCCCATTGAAGCAGCGGCGGCGTCCGACGAAATGCATGCAGATTATCCTTGTACGTCACAAACTCGTCCAAAAACGTTTTTGAGAGCTCTCGCACCTCCATGTCCCATTCGAGCTCGGCAGCTGCTATCTTTTCGGGAGTTGCTTTTCCAGATTTGAGAAGCGTCATGATTTTGTCGAAGTGTTTGGAATAAGATAGGAAGCGGTCGGCCTTCTTGACATCTGCATTGGCTCTCCACTTGTAAACGTTCATGGTTCTGAGATCAGCCGAGTCCTCAGCGAGACCACCTTGCTCGACATCAGCAGCCCGTAAGTCAGCTAAGACTTCATGGTAGGGTCTTTTGAACGTTGGAGCGTGCTTTCCCGGTATCGGTACTCGCTTCTTGGCTTTGATTGTCGCCAGTGCCTCCTGAAAACCCTCGGGCTCTCGGCCGGCTGGTAATTTGAGCTTTGCTGCTCGCATTTTCTTTATAGCCGACACTTGGCTGGCATGATTGATAGCATCTTCGCGAACAAACCAACTGCTTGACGCCGCCTCGCCCCCGCAGACCTCGTCTACCCATTCACATGCCAAGTCATTTTCTATCGCTTGCCGCTTCCGCCTCTGTATGTTTCTAGGTATGAAACCCAGCTTATCATCAGTGCGCGTCCATATCAGCATGCGAACAAGGCCATAGCGCTGGAACAGGCCACCAGTGCGGATGGCGTCAACGAATTGGTGTAGTAACAAGGATGTTATAGAGTCGAAGCTGAGGAAGCGCTTCTTGGGATGGAAAGCAAGGTTGGCAGTCACCAAGAGTGTATCGTTGCGCGCATTCACATCGCTCGGGATGGCCTGATGAGGAAGAAACTCGGGTGTCAGAACTGAGTTGAGCTCACGCCAGATGATGCCAGACTTGGGCACCAGCGTGGTACCAGGTTGATCAAGCAGTGGCTGGAGAAACGGGCGGTAAAGCTCGGCATCAGGTTCTAGTAGCACATGAGATCGAGGCTGGAGAAACTGGTGGAGTTTACTGCTCCACGCGCCGGCACCTGGATAGATGTCGAGTATATCGCATCCGTGATGGCGCTTGAGTGAAGGGCCGATGTAAGACAAGATGTCGTCGCATAGCTTGTCGCTTACGATGTTGACACGGGCCTTGTCCCCAGTAGGTTGGGGAAGGCCAGCCGACGTACGTTTTTTAGTAGTAGGCGACTTAGAGCGGCGCTTTGAGCCGCGAGCATGCCATATTTCAGTGGCAACCAATTTCTCGGCGACAGGCCCGTGGGCTTGTAGAATGTTATTATCGAGATATCTCGAGGTAGCTGAAGTGGCGGCCGATGGGCAGCACGTCGTAGAGAAAAGCGATCGCCGGCCAACTAGAAGGAGTGGGGAGTATAAGGCCCGGCCATGGCTGCCACAGACCGTGAACATATGAAATGAGTGACAAGAGGTGAAGGTAAATGTAGTTAATCTACCGAGACTAGCCCATCCAACTAAAACTGACCCATGGGTCAGTACACTGCAGCACTCCTCTGTCTAGATTGTTGAGGTGTACTATGTATTGTAGGATAGAAAAGTTTCGTTATATGCCAAGCTTGTGCTAAATCACGTAGGTGTGGCTTTTTTTACTGTGGCGCAACGTGGCTAAACCTGACCTAAGAAGAAATCCAAACCCCCACCTAAACTTTAGTGCAGTTAGGCAAAAGTCGACCAAGCAC
The DNA here is from genome assembly GCA_022385635.1 of Xylaria scruposa. Taxonomy (NCBI): domain Eukaryota; kingdom Fungi; phylum Ascomycota; class Sordariomycetes; order Xylariales; family Xylariaceae; genus Xylaria; species Xylaria scruposa. Next base: position 60,068 of record MU280241.1, on the reverse strand, counting down.
AAAGTTACCATTAAGCTGCCAATTCCTACGACTAAACTGAGCTCCTTTTTATGCCATTTGTGTTATGTGGTGGACTTGAACACGTGGCAGCATAAGGGTCGTCGATATCTTGTGATTAAATTCATAATCTTTAGGTTGTCGCGCGATCCCGTAAAACTCATGGGAACTAATACCACCCTTCATTGCAAAAACATCCCCGGGATTTTGGTAGTATTAAGTTAAGAAATGGAAGTAATACTATAAGAAAAATAGATCCTGGTTCGAATCCCCCTCGGAATTGCGCGTGTATAGGCGTTGACTAAGGTAAATACAGGTTCAATCACCGCCGGATCTACCTACTGCCGTTATTGTTGTTGTGAGCTTCTTCTCTGGTGAACGGGTGTCGTCGGTGTGCGGTTGCGGTTGCGGTGAGATAACACTGAATACCTCCGAACCGGCAGTGTTTTCCTGTTTCCGCCGCCTTAATAGAAGACTGCAAATGAAAACAATTAGCCGAGAAACGGTTTAGCGGGGAATGCGACAACAAAGATCGGAGAGGGGGGTTTACGCACTATATACTACCAATAACAATGGCCAGGAACGGGACACCGAGGCCAACAGAAAGGCCAATTATAAGTGGTGTGTTCGCGCCCGCTTTGCCTGCGGGACTTGATTTATCACCCCGGCCGCCCGAGTCGGCCGTTGTCGCAGTTGAAGACGGCGGTGGCGGCGGCGGGACATACGAAACGGGACTTCCAGTCGTCGCAGCAACAGCTTTGATATTGCTCGAGAAGGGAATAGTCTCCGAAATGGCGTTCTGAATCGTCGCCGGGAAGGTGGCCTCGGAACCTGAGGGCACCGTGACTATCAACGTTCTCGTGCTTGTAACCGTGGCTGTGCTCTGCAGGGAAGCAGGACACTCGCTAAGGCCCGTCGATATACACACCAGACCTGTGAATGTGGCCTTCTCTGTTAAGGTCGTTGTCGTCAGAGTTCCATCCGCTCTTACAGCAACCATCGATGTCGGTGTGATAATGACAGCGGTAGAGGTAGTTCTCGTCACAGACTTGGCACATTCGTCGGCCAAAGTTGTGTAGAAGATGGGAATCTTTGTCGAGGGATCCGGACCCCAGCTATGATCTTCGAAAGTGAGCGTGGCGCCAGCAGCGGCTCCCAGTGCCAACTGGTAAGCTTGCTGGACGCGCAATTGGCAGTCGCTGTCATCGCCCTCCGGCACAGCCGTAATGTTCGTTGTGAACTCGGCTAAATCTGCGTAGACCAGGACCTCCGCGCCCACGCCGACTTCAAACGAGCCTACCTGATCGAATTTCTGTGAGACCCCTGCGTGCATGCCTACTCGAAGCTTTGCCGTCAAAACGCCACTTGCGCTCTGAACCGTGACAGGTAGGAACTCGAAGGATGCCCCGTTACTGACGTGCCAAGTGTCAGTCTCTCTGGCTTAGGAAGTGAGATAACGTTGTATAGATTCATGACTTCTTACAAGGTCACACTTGAAACGTTTTGGCTAAAAAGCAAAAGGTCTAGCGCCATCCCGTCATTGACTTGAATGTGCAAGCCGCTGCTTATATCAATATCGGCGTCAACCCCTAGAATGAGGTCAATAGAGACGATAACGCCCACGAACGTCTTGCTGTCCTTTGAGAGCCCTATCGGTGTGTTGCTCGAGTAGAGGTTGAGTGTGTACATTGCGCCTGCTGACAGGACAGTGTCTAGTGACATGTATAGTTCCAGGTCATCAAATTGAAAGTGCAGGCGGCACTCGGGAATGTCCGGTACGTCGACATTGAAACTAATATTCAAGGGTGAGAAGACAAAATCACCGTCCGTCACCAAATCTTCGAGTTCGTCTTTCAGATAGGCCAAGGCGGTGTCTGTGACGTTCTCGATCTCAGTTCCAACATCTTCGGTGAAGTTGGCGATGGCTTGAGTGATATCGAAATCACTGGCAAAGCCTAGTTCGGCCGTAACAAGGCCCTTCACATAGCATACCGCACACGTTACCTCAACCCCAGCGGATATTGTTGTGTTGCCCGCTACTACTTCGCGCTCGCTATTTATAAAGTCAGATAAAGCTCTGATACATCTTCATGCGGTGTCGCAGATGCTTTCTCACAGGCTGAAAAGGGTGGCGTCATTCCAACTTTTCGCTATATCGGTGGAATTTCTCGGGTTACTATCGCGCCCGAAAACCCTGCTCGGTTGTACCGTCTTTGAGAGAGCACGCAATGGAATTTTTGGATCATTCAGTTGATGTGGCCTGCCAGTTGCACCAACGCCGAGCACCAGTGCTAGGCTTAGTATAGATGAATATATGAAACTGGTTTTCATGATGAATAGAGGAAAAGGTAGGCTTTAAAGTTCATGGCACGCAAGATCGTCGAAAAGATCACAGGAGAACTTTGCGAAGCCCAGCTCAGGGCCAGGCTATAGGTACTTATTGAAAACATGTCGTTATTGTTCTATTCCAAGCCAGCCTATGAAACAATAGCAGAAATTCACAGCCTCTGTGATTCTGAATCGAGGTTGCGCCAGACCGACGTAGCGCATATGTCTTGATAAGCAGCCTGCTGCTGTTGATTAACGTTACGCAGACGCAGCCCGTTCTAATTTTACGCATTATTGTCATGAAGAATACCAAGCTGAGGCAGGTGGGCAAAGCTATGGCTGAAAATCGGTAGTGAATCTGCTACAAATCCTCCAGATCTCTAGAAGCAGTCGCAGGGTTCTATGCAGGTTTGAGACACTGTTGGTAGCATTTGCTTCTGGGTGCATATGTACGATCCTTCGCCCCCAATTGTTAGATACGAGAATTCCACGACAGCAAAGCTCACTTATGTTCTATCCTATATTAGATAGATCAGCTCCGCGGCATGGGCTTGCCGGGAATATTTTATCGAGCCCGCTATCAAGCCTCATAGATAACATTCTAACTCAATCGTTTATTTCCGAATTTACAATCGCGTTGTAAATCACTACATACTACAATATTATAATAAATACTTTTAAAAAATATTTCCATCTACAGCAAATCGACAACAATAATTTCACCCCGCTTAATGGAATTATAGGATTTATTCACTCAGAAGAGCCAAGACCGTGCTGGTTTCTATTGTACTTAATCTAGCCAGAGGCTTGGCCAAGCCCTCACGCGAGTAACAGATCAGGCCATTATTGATTATCTTATTACTACCTATAAGCGGCTCTCTATATTTCCCACGGAACTGCCTCTTAAGGCTCACTCATGAAAGCTATTTACCGAAGCCCTCATATCCCCTTCAGATAATCATAGGTGAAACGCAATATTAATAGTCTTGGAACCAGCCTCAAGTAGGAGGACTGGGGATGCAGCCCAGGATGAAAATGCAGGCAAGTGTGGATCGTAATCAATATCACAATCAGGTTGAGCAATCAGATCCCGAAATTCTACCTGCAGCAGTTGGCTGTGACCTTGCATTCTTGCAGAATAAGTAGTAACATATCGTTGATGTTAAAAGACAAACTGATTTGAGAACATTTACAGTAGTGTCATCGTTCACATAGTTACTTTTGAAAACTCAGACTTCCTGGACAGGAAAGGGCAAAATATCCTTTCGTGAAATGCTGCGTGAGGTAATGGATCCTGTTAATCGTGATTGGAGCGCTGTGCTACTCTGTAACTAACCATATGCGAGCAAATCCGACCCCAAATATCAATCCAGGTCCCGAAAAAAAAAAAAAAACCTCCCTAGCTTAGAAATAACTGATTATCTTCTCTGTTCGGCCCGACATAATGTTTAGGTTAATTATATAGGCTGTCACAAGGGCAAATATCCAAGGCTTGGAAATGGTATCCAATATTGCGATAATCTTCTTGGGCATCAAGGAGGCATACAAGTCTGCTTTCTCCTTCTGCCCTTCGCGGCGAACCTAGGTCTATATATGTCACGACCTCTGAATACTAATAGCAACATAGGGGAAAGTCTTGAATACTCGTTGTCGCACAAGGAGCTCCAACTACTACATCTACAGGTCTAGGGAAGCGGTATGCAGCTGCAAGTATCGCGAGGCTTTGCGAGAGTCTGACAATATATACACGAATAGCTTCGCGTTTGCTTGCATAGATAATCCAGGTCCGTTTCGCAGCATCTAGCAAACACGGGTAGCTGAATTATTTCAAACCCCGAACCATAGCTCAAATACCGACTTGTAGATTGGTGTCACGATATTGCCGACCAAGCCCTAGTAGGCGGGTAGTTGCATCTCCCTACCTGGGGCTATTCCGTGTAACATAGGCTCTGGTCCTGCCGGCGAGGCAGAACGGTTACGGTAAGAGCCCGGTGGCAGATTTTGAATTCTCGTTATTGCATTCGAGGACATTATTAGGATAGTATAGCCCAGCCTGAAATAAACTCTGTGCATTCATACAGCTAGAGAGATCTTCTGGTTATAGTCCTGTAAAGTCTCCTATCTCGTGAGTTTTATAGAGAAAATATTCACCCGATATGTGAGCCTGGCTAGCAAGAGTCCTACGAGCGGAACTTAGGCGAGGCTGAAATGCGAGCGTCGCGTTGCCACGGAACAGATCTGCGACATTATACTGCGACACTACTAAAAGCGGAACATAGTTAACTCGGCACTAAACCTATGTATAGTTACATATATATATTGTGATATCAGAAACCACAACAAGTCGCCTACTGGACCTCACATAATAGGCTCTTGGCACCAGCAGTAAGTTTGGGCCCGTTTGATTCGCACGCCTCTGCCACTAATAGCTTTAGGGTAGCAATGATAAAATAACAAATCTTCTATTTCTGGAAGTTAGGAATCTGTAAGTAGAGTGGGTATTAGACACCTGTTGTTGCGCAGACTCTAGACAGGTATCTGGTTATATACAAGAGGTCTCTTTGTTCTAGTCGTGACAAACTACTTTGGTGTAACTTGACTATTATTTTGGAACCTTATTATTCTCTAACAATCTGAAAAACGAGAGAGTGAAAAGAAAAGGGAGAGCAGATATGGTAGTAAAAACATGATGCTGAGATTAAGGGGCTAGTATATGTAGATGTTGTACAATCGAATACCACATTCGTATATAAGCTCCAAGTATAATATGCATGGTTACAGAAGGAACTTGGTTTGCCCAATGTTTCTCATTCAATGATACTCGGTCGCATGCACGACGCTCGTTCGGAATTTTGTTATTGTTATCTATGGAGAAGTTTTTATGACTCATTCAGCCGACCCCTAGCACCTACATGAGCCTTTTTCTTTTCTACGGGGTCAATATCTAGCTGTAATTAATATAGTAAAGATTGATTTTACTAAAGGAAGTTTCTCCTCTGTGGTATTGAAGACATTTGATAATGTGGAAACTTGCGTGTAGACACCTTGAGATAGATCAATCGTGCCTTCAACTTGGCAGTGAAGATAATAAAAGGGAGCTGGGAGTCTGGATCGAGAGCAAAAGGGAAAGAGCTTACCTTGAACAGCTAAGAAGTTTACGGCAGGTTGGTCGTATCGAAAAAGCCTTCCTCGTGATGGCGTCTCACGCAGCTAGAGCGGATATGACAATAAGTAACCAAATAACTAGTTGCGCTACAACCATTGACTTCAAGGAGTTATCCTGGATCGTACCGAGGTCTGGGAAGGCGCAGTAATTACACCGCAATATATGACAAAGAATTTAGCTAGACATCGCGACGGAAAATGTAATACGACCGTTGGCGTCTACGAGATGTTTGATATGCTGTGAATGCACTTGACGCTCATTGACGATGCCAATGTCCGGCATGCCTCGGGGATAAGCATCTGATGTCTGTGGTAACCTGTATTGCGAGCAAGGGTAGACTAATTGATCTTACGAGCGGCTGACCACGAGACTAAATACGGCCGCGGCGTCATTGATCCCCGATTTCTAGCGAGTGCGAGTCCGATCTTATCTGCGGCGGCTCGGGAGTGGTCGGATCGTCCTAGAATAGGACGTTGAACCGGCGGCGAGATTTTATTGCCGTAGCCCGTTGAAAATGGGTTACAAGAAACGCTAACTAAATATAATTAATGATCGTGGGGATGGGCGTATCAACTAACTCGGGTTGTGGGATTCGATCTCCGTAGCGTTATACCATTTCCGAGCCTAATAGTATCCACATGGGTCGTAGATTAGAACCCTGAAGGCTGGTTTGCTATTCCAATTGAACGTTCGTATGCCTTCTCGCAAGGTACCTCGAAGGACGTTGACACGTGTAAGGCGCTTGACTCATAAGTTACGCGTCGAGATAATGTGCATTACTTGCGTCAGACACAATAGATCGCAAGTCGAAGGGGAGCGAACAAGCGGCATAGCCGAGACCAGGGATACAGAATTTATTTTGCTAGGGTCTTTGTTGACTACGTTGAGATTGTCAGATTATGGGCTCAACAAAAAACAATGTCTGGACTATAAAATGACATCGTGTCCTAGGCTTGGATTTCCTGTTTTTCTACTTGGACAGTATACTTATTAGTATCACAAAGGACACTTGCTTTACGTCGACTAGAATCTTCAGAACGAGCTATGGCTTTTCGTGCGATTGTGCTTGGCGGAGGTCCAGCCGGAATATTTACTGCGCATGCCCTAGCCGCAGCCGGCATCGACTTCATAGTCCTCGAAAGGCAACCTGAGATCGTGAGGTTCCGCGGGGCGCTGATTGTGCTTTGGCCGCCCTTCGTACGGTTGATGGACCAGTTGGGCTTATACAAGCCGGCCTTGGAATACTCAACGCGCTTTACTTCTAAGACGAACTTTACTCATAAAGGCGAGCCCCTGTGCAGCGGACGAGTCTTCGATGCTGTGGAACAGGAGTAAGTCAACCCTTGAAAACGAGCATGAAAGGCATCTAACAATTGCATCAGACTTGGTTATCCGACACTGGGACTTTCTCGCGGGAACCTTCTTCGCGTTCTTTACGAGAACTTGCCCGGACGCGACACCAAAGTCAGAACAAATGCAAATGTAGTAAAGATTGAAACAGACAAGGATGGAGTGCGCGTACATCTCGCGGATGGAAGCGTAGTTGATGGGTCTATTGTTATTGCGGCTGATGGTGTGCATAGCCCGGCAAGAGAATTCATTCAGAGTCTGGGTAATGATTCATCCGCGTCGGGTGAAAAGCCTACGTCGCCGATGGTTCCTGCATTCCTGTCGTTGTTCGGCCATACCCGCGGTGTCCGCGAAGATATTGCGCTGGGTGACTTTGCTGAATCACATGGACCTGGAATAGCCTCGCAATCAGCGCGATTGCGCGATTCCATGTACTTCACTGTCCTTAAAAGGCTGCCGGAGCCCGCTTCCGGGAACGACCGATTCACAAAAGAGGACGCGGATAGATTCGCCGAGGAGATGTCCGATGTGACGATATTCCCGGGCATCAAACTGAAGGAGATCTGGCCCCGCCGTGAAGAAACCAATGCGGTGCTCATTCACCAGCAGGAAGGGGTGGCAGAGAAATGGTATCACGGTCGAGTCGTCCTCGTCGGTGACGCCGCGCAGAAAATGACAAGCATCAACGGCCAAGGTGCCTTGACTGCGGTGGCGGCGAGCACCACGCTGGTCAACAACCTGCGGGCAACTCTGAACAACAACCCAAAACCGACCACAGAGGACTTGGAAACGGCCTTTGCTGAGTACGAGGCAACGCGGAAACCAGTTGCTGCTGGGGTGGTGGGCTTCGGGGCCTGGATGACACGCTTCATCACATGGACCGACGAAGAAAATGAAGCCCAGGATCGAGAACAAAGCAGTGCAGACGATATGGCAAAGCAAGTGGTCGAGAGAGTTGTGCCGGGCCTTAGTAAGAATCCGATCTTGGACTTCATACCCTTTGAAAGCTATGCCGGCAATACCCCGTGGAAGGTGGAGAGCCAATCGTCGGTGCGCCCGCAACTTTAAAGCATCGTCACGGGTTACAGATGTATTCAATTTGTGTAACATAACTAGATAGTACTGATACTAATAAGACTAGATTTCGTGCCTACCTATACGCTCTGGCTTCGGCCCGTAATCATTGTGTTGCCTGAGGGCTTTTGTATTCCTCGTCAAATACCGAACCTACCCATATTATACCCTTTTCTGTTGAGAACTAGAGAATAACTGCCACGTAAAAGTAGGTTGTTGAACTCTACATCTACGACTCAGAAGAATGAAGAGTCGCTTAGTTGTCAATGATGCATATGGGAGATGACAAGGTTAATATATTAAACCAGCTCGTATTGGCTCAATGAAACTGGCTCGCGGCCTCAGTCCGGAGGGAATGTACCACATGTTAACAAGCGAGATCGGCTTAGCGCAAATATAAAATTTAGGCATAACTGCCTTCCACCTGCGGAATCAAAAATTGGATAATTGGCGCAAACTGAGACTGTTGCCATGTCATTGTTAGGAATGCTCAAGGCATTGTCCATGACAACTGAAAACCCTAAATCTATATAAAGGAATTGATTTTCCACATCTCATACTTGCAGTTATGACGACCTTGGAACTGGGGCTGCATACTACGGTTATAACTTATAAGTTATTGAAGTCTTGAGTGCGGCATTAGGTAAGTGTTTTTTATGTACCTATTGGATGGTTGGATATTATTAACCCGATAATTTTCCTGGTGGACTTCCTGCCCTGGCATGTGGACGCCGCGACGTTACTTTGATAAGCGGTGTATTGCAACTTAGTGTATCTCAGAAGAGGGGGGACCTAAGCTAACCTCCTTGTTAGTTACTTCAGTGACAGGGACTAGGCCAAAATCTATAACTGGTATGACCCTCGTGCCATTTATCTATCTATCTATCTATCAGCCCCCATCCATCCTCCCGGGCAGCCTTTGAACACTTGCACGTCGCTCTTCATCCAAGCCGTCCCGAGCGGTCGACCTCGCGCACGCTGTCTGGTCGTCTTCGTCTTCTTCCCTCACCGTCGCGCATTGCCTTGCCTGCAGGAATCCCCGTAATCTGACCTGCTCCGCCGAGTTCATGCAATGTCGGGCACTATGAGAGGCACACCCACTCGCGGGCAGGGGCGTGGGACGGTTCCCTTTGGGAACAGCAGCAGCCCGGTCGCCTCAAGCATACCCCGACCGACCCTGGAGAATCACAGTCACTCGAGCCACAACCAGCCCGCTCCCAGCGACACCGCCTCGGGTATCAGCGCGAGTCGCCAGAAGCAGAGCAAGCGGGATGAGGTACGTCAAGCGCTCTTTTCTACATCTATCTATATTGCAAGCGTAGTCGACTTCGACCTGTCGACATCATGGCGCCCTCTACCTACATGACACTGGACTACGACAGCTATGTGGCGCACAAGCAGGCCATGGATGCTGACTACTACCGTCAGGCCATCCGCCGGAAGCTGGAGAGTGACCTCTCCAAGAAGAAGCATATAGCCAATCGCGCCCGACACTCTCGCAAGGCCCCGCCGGGAACCGTTCTTGCCCTGAAGCCGAGTCCTGCCCTCCAGATCAAGCCCTCGACCACTGTCGCTGAGGCGGCCCAGTTGATGGCTGCCAAGAGGGAGGATTGCGTGCTAGTGACGGATGACGATGACCGAATTGCTGGTATTTTTACGGCTAAAGATTTGGCCTTCCGCGTCGTTGGTACCGGACAGAAGGCGACTAATGTCACCATTGCCGAGATCATGACCAAGAACCCGCTCTGTGCTCGGACGGACACCAGCGCCACCGATGCCTTGGATCTAATGGTGAGGAAGGGCTTTCGACATCTGCCTGTCATGGACGAGAACCAAGATATCTCCGGTATTCTTGATATCACGAAGTGTTTCTATGATGCTATGGAGAAATTGGAACGAGCATATGCCTCTTCAACTAAGCTCTATGCTGCTCTTGAGGGCGTCCAGTCTGAGCTGGGAACCAGCCAGCCAGCCCAGATCATTCAATATGTTGAGGCCCTCCGATCCAAGATGTCTGGTCCGACCCTCGAGTCTGTTCTAAACGGCGAGCCCCCTACTACCGTCAGTGTCCGCACGTCCGTGAAGGAGGCTGCGATGCTCATGAAGGAGAACCACACCACGGCGGTTTTGGTGCAAGACCAAAGCCAGATTACTGGTATTTTTACTAGTAAAGATGTCGTCCTGCGAGTTATCGCCCCTGGCCTGGATCCTGCTACCTGCAGTGTCGTGCGTGTTATGACGCCCCATCCTGATTTTGCCCCCATGGATATGAGCATCCAGGCGGCGCTGCGGAAGATGCACGGTAAGTTCGCATTGGCCGAATAGCTTCTTGATTTTCGACTAACATGGTGAAGATGGCCATTACCTTAACCTGCCTGTCATGAATGGTGAAGGCGAAATTGTAGGTATGGTCGACGTTTTGAAGCTCACCTACGCTACACTAGAACAAATCAACACAATGAGCTCGGGTGACAGTGAGGGCCCGGCCTGGAACAAGTTCTGGTTGTCACTGGACAATGAGACCGAGTCGATGGTCTCGGGCGATGGCAGCCATCACCAAGGCACAATAGCGTCTCGATCTATCATGACGACTGACCACGCACGAGAGCGCATCACTGATTCTGTTGCACCTGGCGACAGTGCTTCTCACATAGGCATCGAGTCCCCCTCGCACTCAATGCTGGCAGACCATCCTCCTGCTGAGATTCCTTTCGCGTTCAAGTTCAAGGCACCCAGCGGTCGTGTTCACCGTCTACAGGTTATTGCTAGCCAAGGTGTCGCAGAGCTCGTAGCTCATGTTGCGGAGAAGCTGGGCAACGAAGTCGAAGCAATTGGTGGCGTGCCCGACGTAGAAGATGGCAAGCTCGATACAGATGGCTTTGCCCTCAGCTATTTGGATGATGAGGGAGATACGGTCAGTATTACTACGGATCAAGACCTCCTAGAGGCAATCCTACTTGCTCGCCAGCACCATCATGACAAGGTAGACCTCTTCGTGCATGACCCAGAGAAGCCAGCGGTTGTGGTGGCGGCACCTCAGCCTGATCCTCTGGCCGTCAACACCCCACCCGTTAGTACCGCCACGTCCGAGGTGCGACGAAGACGGGCTGTCGTGGATGATGACGAGGAGGACGAGGAGACAGAAGAGGAAGACTACTCGGCTGTTCGACGTCGCAAGAAGATGAACCATCGGGCCGAGCCCGAGCAAGTGATTGCCGGAGTTCCCAACGAGCTCCTTCTCCCGGGTGCCATCGTGACCCTGGCTGTTGTAATAATTGGTGTATTCACTATTGCGAGAGCGACAAGCCGATAGATATTCGGGGGATTTACTTTGGTCATATAGTTTAGAACCACCGATTTGTTATAATTGCGTCGAGTTCCTCTCTGCTGACACAAATTATATACAAGTGAACCGCTCACGATGTCTGTTGTTTAGTAATACTTTTGACGACTACTTTGAGCAGTTCAATTCAATGTCTAGCCTTCGTACACTCGTAATTGTTTAGCTGTGGATTGCACCAATGAGAGCTTGTACTTATCGGGTGTTAGTGGATATGTGCATGTGGGCGGTTCCGGAACGGCCACCATATTTGACCGCCGACCCCTGCAACCCGCCAGTGTATGTACCAATTGATATGATAGCGGCGTATCTGGAAATTTCACAGCTGTGAGACCATTTGCAGGAAGCCGGTGGTTACAAGTTGGACGACGACACCAACTATGATAATAAGGGAATTCGGCGTGCGCCATGGTACGTGAATACCCTCGTGCTCTAGAATGATGCTGACGTTTCTCCAATTGTTAGCCAGACGAGCATTGGCTCAGCCTGTACGCCAGGCTTGTGTTCGGGCGCTCGCGACACAGTCGACGACGACAATACAACCAACCGTCCCAGATCTAGCGCCAGGCGCCCTCCAGACCTCGACGTCGCAGCATAAAACAAGCCCCCCTGCCATATTTGTCGCCAATGCGAAGTCAGCCCGCCGACGGAAGCCCGACGAGGTCGACAAGACGGCTGAGCTCTACCACCAGGGACAGCAGCTAAAGAGCCAGATAGGAAAGCTGGGCACAAACGTCGAGAGCCGCTACCGCCCCGGCGACCTCTTCCTCGACCCGCCAGGCCCTAAGGACGTCACGCTCGAGCTCCTGATGGCGTCGCAGGCGCACATGGGCCACCACGTCTCGCTCTGGAACCCGGCCAACGCCCGCTACATCTACGGCATCCGCCAGGACATTCACATCATCTCCCTCGAGCACACCGCTGCGCACTTGCGTCGGGCAGCACGTGTCGTCGAAGAGGTCGCTTACCGTGGCGGCCTGATCCTGTTCGTCGGCACACGGCCCGGCCACACCCAGATCGTCACTCAGGCCGCCCGCCTCGCTCGTGCCTGTCACCTGTTCACGAAGTGGACGCCTGGATCCATCACCAACAGCGATGTCATCCTTAACGGCATGCAGATCCAGATGCTTGATGAGAATGACGAGCCTCTCCAGGGCTTCGACCGCCACCTCAACGAACGACGGCCGCTGATTCCCGATCTTGTCGTCTGCCTCAACCCCCTCGAGAACTATACCCTCCTGCACGAGTGTGCGCTTGCCAATGTGCCTACCATTGGTGTCATCGATACCAATACGGAGCCCACGTGGGTCACGTACGCGATCCCCGCGAATGACGACAGGTGTGTCCTTTGTCCCACCGTTTTGATCCCTATATTCTCGACGAAATTATGAGGCTAATCTCTGCACTTTACAGTCTGCGGTGCCTAGCCGTGATTGGTAGCGTACTTGGCCGCGCTGGTGAGTCGGGACATAAGCGTCGTCTCGATGACGCAAAGTTGGGCATTGTAGAGTGGCAGACGCCCCTGGATGTACAGAATTTCAGTAAGTAACGCTCGGAGCCCTTATCGTCTCTTAAGAACATGGAGACTCCCGTTCGGATTACGATCATATCCTAAGTATTTTCAACGTATCTGAAAACATTCACGAATCACAAATCACTCCACACAACCATTACTAACTCTAATTGCAGTGGAAATCAACCGCAAACTCGCTAATCAAGAGGCCGAGAAAGCCGCGCAATTCGTTAAAAATGAAGAGGGTGCTACCAACACTGATTCTGCCAATACTACCTCTTGATATGTCTAACAGTTTCTAAGACCTACAAGGGTAGCGTCGCGGCAGTAGATTTACGCCGGCGAATTCCTTACTCACCAGACACGATCTGGGTTACCGGAGGGAGGCCCGTGAATAAGGAGGTGGCCAGGAGCTGACTGGTAGCCGTATTGACCTACTACTGTACCTATACTACTGTATGTATTTAAGAAATAAAATGTACCTATAGTAAAGAGAAGTGCGAGCAAGCATTTCGATTGGGACGTAGCGATGGGGTTTCAGTTCGCTGAACATGCGCTTGGTCCATATCATGACGAAGTCTGTCGCATCAACGTAACACCAGATCCGTCACTTACCGGACTGTTCATATGCTCACTATGGGCATTTGTTGGTTTCCTAATAGCTTAGAGTACGTATAGTGAAAATAACCCGACTGGCTGTGTTGAGTGAGGATAACCGGACTACGCTACACGCTTCGTAAAGAATGTATCGGAAACAGAAAATTGTAATGATTCGATTTCGATTACATCTCTCTCGAGACTTGGCTGCCTGTTGCTATGGGCGTCCAGGCTCAAACCGCCAGTGTTTCCATGGTCGACTATGGACATCTTATGCCAGCTTTGACGGATGCTAAGAATGCAGTGAAACCATGTCGTATTTCGGATTTATTCTCGTGAGTCATTGTGAGTCATTGAAATCAGCCCTATAAAGATGGAGACGGTCACGTTGAACGCATAACCTCAAAGCTAACAAACTACTCCGTGATACGATCGATCACTCATTCCAGGCAGCACAATTTCCAGACACAATAATACACAGTAACATCATAAAGGACAGATGGATGTGGCACAGTTGAGTCTTGTTACACAATCACTTAGCTGGAAAGAAGAAGAAAAGTTCCCGGATGTATTTGTCAAGCTTTTGAGAAGAGGGTGTGCAAACGTACGTCAAGGATCAACATGCGTGTGGGAAAGGTTTTCTAACAGCGAACATCTAGGCCCTCATTATGCGCCACCAAGATTCATGGGAATTAATGCGAACTGTGTGACCCTCATTTGCGACGCCACCTATCGCTCGTATGTCCTATTCTAATCATTACATTCGGGTCACTTCGGCGGCTAGGCTTTCCTAAGGGCAAGGGATCCATACGAAACTACTCCCGATAAAGTCGAACTGAGTTTCGGAATGATTGTTCGCCTGTGGTTCGAGTGGGCTGGCCTGTTTTGTACTTCGGATTGCTAATTACAACACCAGCTATGACCATGACGATATTTGGAAGCTTCCACGTTAGACATCGACTGGCTCCGTATTTGGTAACGTACGCAGAGTTTAGTGCGGAAGCGTTCGCTTTCCCCCACGTGGCCGAGATGAAGCGTTTCCATCTATGGTAGTTGATTCGTCTTCTCGTCTAGCTTTTCAAGTCGCGTTCGGGCCACGATATCACGCCAGCTAGACGGGATGGCCGCGGGACCACCCACCCGGCGCCTTCATCATGCACGGAAATGGATTTCCTTTGAGCAACCTTACGAGCCTAGACTTTTGTGATAATGGCGGAAACTTCTGTCCAGTCAAAGGTCGCGCAGTCGTGTTATCTGCCACTTTGTGTCGGTCGTGAGGGGGTTGGTGGTTGACGCCATCCGGCTGCATCTTGGGGGGATATCACGCAATTGCTACCAGCAGGCCCTGAAAATGGCGATCAACCACTCCCAACGAACAACCACATATTACGCCATTGGAGGTACCTATGAAACTATCCAAGATGGAGATAAGACCGAGCTTTTATCGTCATGTACCATCGGCTGGCACCCTGGTACAGCAGTTAATAAATTGTGTGACCTTCGCTACATCGCCGTCTTCGCTGCCCGATGATATCACCAACGATCACAGTCTTGTGCGCGCATCGCTACGCTACAAGTGAGCCGCGAATATGGCAGTACCACCAATTCAGGCGGAGATACCGGTCATCGACGACCCAATTGTGAGCTCAAAGTCGACTTCGTCCTTGGACGACAAGAACCCCAGCATAAGCTTGTCGGCCAAGTCATTGCCCTCCAACGAAGAGTTACCGCTCAAAGTCAATCCCTTCGCCAATCCTCATGTGGCCGCCCAGTGGAAGAAAGTCTACGACGACTGCCAGTATGAGTGCCGTCATGCCTTCGACGCTACTCTGGAATGGACCGAAGAGGAAGAGAAACGGGTGATTCGAAAAGTAGATTGGAGGGTGTGCCTGTGGGCTGTACGACCAATTGCTTTTCCCTCGGCGCTACCTCCTAAACTAACCTCTAATGATAGTGCACTATGTTTTTCGCTCTCCAGGTTGATCGAAACAATCTTACGCAAGTCATATCGGACAATTTCCTGGACGACCTACATATGAACACGAATGGTATGCCCAAAGACTTCCAATGGAGATCTTCTCTTGTCTGACCTCTATTAAGATTACAATATTGGTAATACAATCTTTTTGGTCGCGTTCTTCTTCGCGGAACTTCCTTCCCAGCTCATATCGAAGAAGCTTGGTCCTGATCGTTGGGTTCCGGCCCAGATTTGCTTGTGGTCAATTGTCGCCGCTCTGCAGTGCCTCATCAGTGGACGGGGAAGCTTCTTTGCGACAAGAGCTCTTCTTGGGGCCCTCGAGGTATGTGTTTTCTGGCTATACTAAGGTTTCTGTGCCAATTGGAATTTACTGATTCGTGTTATTAGGGTGGCTTCATCCCCGATGTAGTATTGTGGCTGTCTTATTTTTATACCTCCAGAGAATTACCCATTCGTTTAAGGTACGCACAACCTACGATAATAGCAGCGATACTTGGGTAGTTTCTAATCATCTTGTAATAATTAGCTATTTCTGGACCACCTTGTCTTTTACTGGCGTGGTAACGTCTCTTTTGGCTTTCGCCCTGTTACACTTGCGCGGTGTCGCAGGATGGGCTGGATGGAGGTGGTTGTTTCTCATTGAGGGTATTATTACTTTCACGGTAAGTAACAGTGTAATCTACTGCATGACTCTTGACCCTAGTCAACCTGGGATTCGAAAGACTAAGACGGCCTACAGATTGGTGTCCTCTCGTTCTTCATGATGCCGGCCTCCGCAGTGCAAACGAAGACCTGGTTCCGTCCGAATGGTTGGTTCACGGACCGCGAAGTAGCCATCGTCGTTAATCGAGTTCTACGCGATGACCCGTCCAAGGGCGATATGAACAACCGCCAGGCAATTACTCCAAAGATTCTTTGGGCCTGCCTCACAGACTTCGACTTATGGCCTTTGTATCTTATTGGTCTCATCGTTTATATCCCGCAGTCGCCTCCGACGAAATACATCACTCTGATTCTGAGAGGAGTTGGATTTGATACATTTACCACGAATCTCTTGACAATACCTTCTGTGAGTGTCCATCACGTCATTTATTTGCTTCTTTAACTTGAAGTTACTAACATTGCTATAGAATGTGTTCCATATCATTACTCTGCTCTTGCTCACTCGTCTCTCGGACTATCTCGGCGAGCTGACTCTAGTATCATCATTACAAAATATTTGGTTATTCCCAACCATGGTGGCTCTGCGTTGGTGGCCTGGTATCGTTCAAGATGCCTGGGGAACTTATGCGCTAATTACAGTTTTACTATCCTATCCATATTGCCGTAAGTGTTAAAAATTTTGCTTGCTCTAGAGGATCAAAACTAATCGCGTATCATGGGCAGACGCAATTGTTGTTGCATGGGTATCTCGAAATTCTAATAGTGTCGGCACAAGGAGTGTATCAGCAGCCGTCTACAATGTGAGTTTATCCAGTTTATTCTGGTAGTATGTTCGCCCCCCTCTGGATCGCGTGCTGACGCTTTTACCAAGATGGCTGTCCAAGCAGGTAATGTCATCGGCAACTTTATCTATCTGGACGACGACAAACCACTCTATAAGAGGGGAAACAGTGCTTTGTTCGCCATCAACATTCTTGCGATAGTTGTTTTCTTGTTCACGAAGGTTTACTATGTCTGGCGGAACAAGCAGCGCGATAGAGTCTGGAACGCGATGACCGAGGAGGAGCAGAACACTTATATCAGAAATACGACAGAGACCGGCAGCAGAAGGCTGGATTTCAGATTCGCTCACTAACTCCTCGGGCACCATTGGAAATGATATATACGGCCTGGAATAATTGGAACCTGAGTCAAGTATATAGAGGTTGGAGATAGACCTCAAGATATATTATTAAGCTATTTGCTTACACAACACCAACCCAATAGGAGAATTCTCATCCTCTCTGGTGTTATTGTCCCGCGACTAATAAATGATACCATTTATGAGGCGAACAAGCCATATTCTAGTAACAAGGTGGACTAGTAATAGACAAGAGGTAATTAATAGGATACGGCTAGTAAGTTATCAGCGTAAAGTACTATCAACTGCCCCAATAATAATACAAATATGTGATTCATTTCGAATAACTGGCAATAGAGGCACTATCTACGAAATGTGGTCGGTTATAGATTTGTTAGTGAATGATTCGTTCTCCCCGCATCAGCGGGGTATTGACCTCTCTTTACTTGCAACATCTAGCATTTGTGTCTTGCATATAGGAGAAGTGACTGCAACCATATACTTGAGTTTTGCCCGCGTCTTTTGCGTCGTCGAAATCAATTCGTATTTCTCTATCAAGGGTTGAGTTATTTAACGTTGGCAGAACGACTCCGCGTTTGTCATTACTTCATACTGCCTCCTTTCTTTTCCTCAATGGAGCAACCTCAAGTCCCGACAGTATGCAATGAATGCACTCAGATTCTCAAAGATGCGGCATCCTTTATTATGTCCAAATTTGCCGGAGAGGCCCCAATGAGACTACTTGACAACTCTCATCAAGTGCAAATAGCCAAGAATGTGCGATCACAGAGTTGCCGAATATGTATACTTTTAAATGCGTCCATCCCCCGACTTCTGGGACCATTTGTCTCCGACGAAATACCGGTTTTGGCATTGTCTCGAGCTCGGCATGGCCCGGATGCCGCTGTACTTAGCCTTGTTGGGTGCGAGCGAGGAAACCTAGGTCGCCAGACACATTATACAGGGTCACTAAGAATTCAAGACAGTATGTATCAAAACAGCAACTCTAGACTCAAGACTAAAAGTTGTTAGTTCAACAAGGCGTCGTGCGTGAACTCGGTTCTCCACGGACATGGTCGCCAGAGACATTGAACAACCTGAGGTCCTGGCTGAAGACCTGCACTGTGTCCCATAGCAATTGCGCAAGAACTTGGCAAGTTAGCAAGCTCCCGCTGCGTTTAATAGACGTCATGCCAACTGGGTCGAACCACATTGCGCCAATAGATGACATAGGTTCTCAAGAATTCAACCGTCTAAGTCTTGAAGAACTTCCCCAACTGCATATTGTCTCGTCAGCAGGGCTGTCTCTGGACACTTCATACCTCACTCTTAGCCATAGGTGGGGATACCCCCCAAGTTTACTGCTCAATAAGAAAAATATATTTCTTCTACGTGGCGATATATCTCGCCACATTTTGGAATGTACTGAGGCTGCTGTCTTTAGGCATGCCATCCATGTTACCAGAGGCCTAGGATTTCGCTATATCTGGATCGACGCCCTGTGTATCATGCAAGATGATGAAGCGGAAAAGGAAGCGGAAATAATGCGGATGGATGAGATTTATTCTAATTCCACGCTCAATATTTCAGCCACTGAGGGGAGCATTTGCGAAGGTTTAATCTTCGATCGAAATGTCTTCCACATAAACCCATGCAAAGCAACAGTTCAAATATCAGAATCCATGGATTTACGTCTCCAAGTGTATCCTGATATGTGGTACCTTAGGCAGTTGGATGGCCCTCTCAACCGGCGTGGCTGGGTATTTCAAGAGCGTACGCTGTCACGACGCGTTTGCCACTTTACTAAAAACCAAGTATTCTGGGAATGTAGGTCCTTAGAGTCATCAGAGGTTAGTTGATAGAGTCTTTTGCCCTCCCTTTGGCATATCTTAAACCACGAGTTGCCTCAACAGGCATATTCTGCTCTTGCTACTCTCGCAAGCTCCCGAAACCTCGAGCATTTCTTACCTTAGATGGACTTGACTCTGATGTTATATACAGGTTCTACCCCAAGGAATTCCCGGTTCGCGCTTTCCGGGTGTCAAACTATCTTTGTCTTCATCGTTACAACAGCCTTCATCTATGCAGCACTCTTTATCGGTAGAGCAGACGAAACAAATATGGTATGAATTGGTGGATTTTTATTCCCAAACTTCGCTTACCTTCCCTAATGATCGTCTTCTTGCCATCTCGGGTTTGGCGAAACGGTTTTGCTTCGCGATGAATTTGAGTCCAACGCAGTACCTAGCAGGTATGTGGAGAGATGATCTGCCGCAGTCGATGCTCTGGAGCGAGA
Source organism: Xylaria scruposa (assembly GCA_022385635.1). Taxonomy (NCBI): domain Eukaryota; kingdom Fungi; phylum Ascomycota; class Sordariomycetes; order Xylariales; family Xylariaceae; genus Xylaria; species Xylaria scruposa. Next base: position 40,646 of record MU280241.1, on the reverse strand, counting down.
GGAAAGATATTGTTGAGCACGCGACGGCTGTTGAGTTTACGGCAGCCAAGACAACTGAGATAAAGAATGCTCCTTCCTGGTCTTGGGCTTCGATTTTGGTGCCAATATATTCGGTTCAGTTTTTCAATCTCGAAGCTGCTGCCGAAATCTTAAATGTTCATATAACACGGGTATCACGAAACTTCTTTGACGGAGCAAGTACTTGTCTGCTTCGTCTTCGCGGGTCACTTTGCAAATGCCGCCGCGATTTTCAAGATGAGGCCCCTTGGGTCTACATCGGCCAACACCCCGTATTCCAAGAATTTAATTCTTTTACGTTTCAGCAGGGCAAAGCTATAATATTTGAATGGGATTTGTCTCGCAGTGCAATCTCGAATACTTTGGGCACCAATAACAACCGACCGGCCCGATTTTCGTCCTTCTTGCTTCATATCGCCTCGGAAAACAGCCCCGAGGGACGTATGGAGCGTGGAATTATTCTCTGGAGGACAGCATCACACGGCACATATGTTCGAGTAGGATCTTTCTTTACCCCTTTTCGAGGCGATTACGCTGGCTCTGAACTCGAGAAAGCATTTAGTGGTCGTCTTGACACACTTAGTCCCGATGATTATTTTAAATGTCATGATGGGAAATACACAATTGAAATTATTTGATATTACTCAAGTGTTAATAGTATCGAAGGTATTTACACCTCGATGGCCGAGAAAAACGCTCTTGGGATCGCTTATTATTATGCTCCTCACCGCTACAAGAATGACGTGAGCAACAGCTAATAGTACTTTGCGATGAGGCTTGAAAGCTGAGTTGCATGTTATAGCTCACGTTAACCTTGTTATTGATATTGGTGACACATTTTTATTGTCGGCATTGTGGCTAAAGTACTCCGAACCCGCTTCTGTTTTTCCTGTTTCTTTAACAACCAAAAGATCAATCCTCGTATTCAACTATAAACTAGAAAAGCGGATTCCATTGTCGAAACCTGATATTACCTCTCTTATATAGATACCGAATTCTTGGCGTACTTAGGTGACACATTATAATTACCTAACTTATAGGCATTTATGCCCACCAAAAACCAGCAAGGAATGGGGGGTGTTGATATAGGGCGCGCCCTCCGCGGATTAGCCGGCCGAAACAGGTGTCTGACTTCTAAAGCAATAAGTAACCCCAGCCAATCTTAGCCTCAGATAAAACCCCTCAAATATAGAGCGTTTTCCATCATTGGCATGGAATATCTCAGAACGTCAGGGTTGATGTCGTATGCATACAATAAAACACTTTAGTTTCTTGCGTTTTGGTTGGTCAAGGTCACAACACTTATTGGATCGTACTCGTTGATTGCTGGGGGTGGCCACAGGTGCACACCAATAGACGTTACCTGGGCAAGCAAACCATGCCGGCCATTATGGATGACCCGTCGGCTCCGACGATCCATCGGGTGTCCGGTGCATCCCCCTATCCGGACCCGAATAAGCCGGCATTGCCCACGGATATCCGCCCACGTCAGGTCACCCTCAGAGACCGCCAGACCATTGCCACTGTGGTGCCTTTCGTATCCAGGGAACAGGTTCCGCCTTCATTGCTACGTTATCTCTCTGATCAGTTCGCCAAAGAGATAGAGGGCGGTGACACCTATCCTATGATAGATCCCATGCCATTCGAGAAGTTCTCTGCCTATTGGCTCCAGAACTTTGCTGGCATTATGCTCCTTGGCCAGATCAATAGCCCCGACGAAGTCGTTGAGGACAAGGACTGGTCTCAAGAATGCCTAGGTAGTTTCTATATCAAGCCCAACTACCCCGGCCGAAGTAGCCATGTGTGCAATGCTGGGTTTCTGGTCACGGATGCTTCCCGCAACCGCGGTGTCGGCCGTCTTATGGGCGAGACCTATCTCGACTGGGCGCCCAAGTTGGGTTACACGTACTCGGTTTTCAACTTGGTGTACGAGACCAACGTAGCGTCGTGCAGGATCTGGGATGCGCTCGGCTTCAAGCGAATTGGTCGCGTCAAGGGCTGTGGCAACCTGAAGTCGTATCCCGACCGGCTCGTCGACGCTATCATCTATGGCCGCGACCTCGGCACCGACGCCGGCGACGGAGGCGACCCGCTACTTGTAAGTGAAGAACGTTTCGACAAGATCAAATTCTACCTCAAGTACGGGCGCTACCCGAACGGATCTGACCGCGCCGAGAAAAGCAGGCTCCGGAGCGCAGCGACGCACTATAAGCTTCTCGACAACGACGTTCTGATGCTCAAGGGGAAAGAGGTCATCAGTGATCCGGTCCGCCAGATGGCCGTTGCCCGGAGGTTCCATGTGGAGGGCGGCCACGCTGGTATCAATAAGACTACATCCGTCATCGCCGAAAAGTACCACTGGAGCCGCATAAAGGAGACGGTCTCGGATGTAATTAGGACATGTGACCAGTGCAAGGACGCGGGCAAGAGCCCTTCTGTCCAGGCCCAGAACCAGAGTCAAACTCCAAATCAGAATCAGTCCATATCTCAATCACAAGACTTCGGTAGCGTTTCGCGGCAGTTTCATGATGTGAACGAGACGCGCAATATTCCAGACAGTGCTGCTGACCTCATGGCACCCCAGCCGCCGCCGATTCATGAGTCTCGCGGCGTGGGGCATGACAGCAGGATTCTTGATCTACACCACACCATAGATGAAGCGCCCTCCCATCACGGGTTGGCATCCCATCTAGTAACAAATTCAAACCCGTACGCGCATCCTAATGATATATCATCCCTCCTCAACCCTGCTTTCGAAACGCCACCCGGTACTGCACTACATGTATCAAGTCCCCATCTCATGCTTCACGGGGGGCCTCACCACGCTTCCGCGGCGGCGACGTTAGCTTCCCTTCACGATGCCGAGATGTACCACCCAATAGATCCCCAGATAATATCGCAGCCAATGCATAATCACTCACACCATCACACAGAGGGATTCCACAACTATCATGTGCGCATCCCCGCGTCTCTTCATCATCATAGCCACCCCGATCACCAGCACGCTGCCAGTCCCCACATGAGTCATTCCTCCATAATGGCGCACGACCTAGAATACAGTCCGCACGTGTCCCACGGGACACTATCTAGCCACACTTTACACGAGATGTCAGGCCACGATCCATCCCACGAGCATGACGACACAGATTCCTTCCAGGCGCTCCTCAACGATCCAGACGCCGACACAACTCTGACGGCAGGGTCTCATAACCACCACCATCACCATCATCATCACGGCATCGTCCACCGCGATCACCACACTCCAGATCATGATCACGACCACGACCACGAGGACGCAGTAGACAGAGACATGGCGATGCTGATAGAGCACCACGACGACAGCCCCTCGCCGTCCTGCATCTCGTCGCCGTCCTCGTTGCGCTGCGAGATGGACATCGACGATGACTTGGGCCTCGGCATATTGAATCGCAAGAGGTCTAGCGCGGATGGCGACCGCGGTAGAGGAGGGAAAGATGCCGGCGGAAGTGGTGCTGGCAGGACATCCGGCGGGCCGGATGACGGGGACGTAGAGCCTGCGTTTGATGGGACCGGGGGGACTAAGAGGAGCGATATCTACGACGTGGTGTTTCACCCGCCCGGGTGAGATGATTGAATAGGGGCGGAAAATTTTGGGTACTCATGATTATTGAGCGAGATGTAGCCCTCTTGTGAGGAAAATGCCTTCGCGGGCTTGTATAAGCTTAATTAGCTTCACGAAACAGGGTAGGCGCAGCTGGGATAGCGATCCATGTCATGACATGAGTTAAGCATGGGTTCTGGTTAAACCCCTCTAATACATAATCACATCCATAAGGAAAATGCGTTTCATGACTTCAACTGATAATTATCTGTCATCTAAACTTGCGAATACCTAAGTCTAGCCAACGAGCCTTTTGAGGTATCATACATCCGTTATATCAGATTCCCGAGCCTGCCCTTTTTTTTACCACGCTCACCGGCGCGGCATGCCTCGTCCACGTCCCCTCAATGCCCTCTGGGCAGCTCCGGGGGGGAGTGGTTTGCCGGGAGCCTGAGGTTGTGCGCTCTCTTCATTCCGGATCGTCTCATCCACGCCCAGAATCAGGCAACTGGCCTCGGTAGCAGCCTGGATGGCGTTGATCTTGACGAGAGCCGGTTCCCATACGAACCTCTCCATCATATCGGCAACACCTTCGTTTGTGAAGTCGACACCCGCCCAAGTGCGCCCCTTGCGGTGCTCCACACGCAATTTGTTCAGAATATCTGTTGCATCAAAGCCGGCGTTGTCGCACAGCTGACGCGGGATTACCTCGAGGGCCTTAGCGAAAGACTTGATAACGCCCTGTTGCTTGTCACGGATATTCTTATCTGCAAAGCGGTGCAAGTATCCAGATATCTCCATCTCGCAGGCACCACCGCCACCTACGATCATATGATTTTTAATCGCACGCTTTACGATCATAATGGCATCATGCAAAGACCGCTCTACCTCTGCGATGAACTGCTCAGCACCGCCACGCAGGATGAGGGTGCACGTCTTGGCCTCCGGGCAGTCCTCGAAGAAGTTGAAACGTTCGCCGCCAATTTGCCGTTCTTCGAATGACCCACATGTACCGAGATGATGAGGTAGGATATCTGAGCATGTAGATTGAACTGTGGCACCGGTAGCCTGAACAACACGCTCCATATCCTCTGAAGCTACACGACCAGCGCAGAAGATATCCCGGTCAGCAAAGTACTGAGTGGCCAGATCACCGATAGGTAACTTGGAAAGTACGACTTTTGCGCCTGTCTTGTATGCGGCCTCCAGCTTTTTGTAGATGATCTGCCACTCCGCGTCGACAATAGCCTGGTATTCGGAAACCTGCTCAACTCTGACCTCTGCGTTGTCTTTCTCTGCCTTTAGTTCGAGTTCGACGTTTAGACATAATACTTTAGGCTTCTTGAAGGATTTGGGTTGTTGTTCGAATCCTGCGTAGGAGAATGTCTTCTTGAAGGCTACACCGTTGACAAAAAGGCAATCCGTTAAGGAGCCGCCAGGTATCTTTTTGATGCCGATGAGCTTTTCGTTGAGATCGTCTTGGTCTAAAGATAGTACGGCATCCACCACCACTATTGATGTCGTCAGCAGGTGGCCTGGCGTAGACAGCAGCGCACTTACTCTTTGTGAAGAACTCGGTATTTCTCTTGATCAGCTTACTCGTCATAGCGGTTCCAGCCAGCTTGCCGAGCGTCTCCCGTCGGTTCGCTTCGTCGGTCCTCACAGCAATTTCCTTTATCTTGTTGACTGCCATCATAGAGGCTCTCCGCAAGCCCTTGATGATGACTTGTGAACTAACGCCCTGCTCGACGTGTTCTTTTATCTCCTTCAATATTTCTCCAGCTAGGACAACTACGGATGTGGTTCCATCACCAACTTCGGCGTCTTGCGACCTGGCGATGTCGACGAGGATGCGGGCGGCGGGGTGCACGATGTCAAGAAGCTGGAAATTTTGTAAGCATGGGGATGTGCTATATACGGCGTGTGAAGGAGTAAGTTCTTGCCTTCATGACGGTAGCACCATCATTGGTGATGGTCTGGCGGCCATTCTCGTCGATCATCAACAGATCCCCGCCATAGGGACCGAGTGTGGACTTGATGGTGGCCTGCACGGCCTGACAGGCGCTAATGTTGGATATTATCTGGCCTTTTCCCTGCGACGTATCGGTACCTGTAACGCGGGACGTTGAGTGAGCATGGTAGCACTTGAGCGCGGGGGGTTGATGATGCTATTTGGTGGTGAGCGAGTGGACGAGGGGTACTGACCCTCTTTCAGCACGATAATGGTGGGCGTTTGCCCCCCGAAAGACATTTTGGCTCGGTTTTCGTGCTATAGCAGAGTGCAGGATACGGTTTGGTTCTTTCAGTATATGACGTGAGTCCGTCACGATCGTGTGCAGGGGGGGCGTCTGCCTCAAGGAGTGGGTTGCCTGTTGATTGTTGACTTTCCGATATGCTTGTAAGGTGGTGGTGGGAGCTTCTAGAGCTTCAAAAAATTATTGTAGCCTTTCCAGGATGCCAAGACCGATCCTCAAGATAACCCCACCAAAATGCTCAAAGTTTCCGGACCCACAAGCTATATGCACATTTTAACTAAGTATTTTGTATATCATATTTGCGTATACATGGACCATATGTATCAAAAGGAGGCAAGACAGTGGTGACCTACTGCATCTCAATTATCTCCTTCTTCTTACAACATCAATATCCACTTTGCTACCTCTCTACAGCATCACTGCAATCAACACTCAACATGGAATTACCCCCCCTTGACACCACACCCCCACCCCCACACGTAGCAAGCACCTTTGCATTGGTGTGAAGGAGCATCATTTCTATTGCGCAGTGTAACCACAGGGTAGGCCACGATCTCATCAAGTAAGCCATCAACAACGCCAACATCCGGGCATGCTATACCGAAATACAGCAAGCCATTGCACGCCTCATTCACTTACATATATCTCATCCCGTCCATCTGCTCTTTCGTGGCCTTCACTTGTTCGGCAATTCGATAAGAGTATCTTTGATGTCACTTCCTCTTCGAGAAGGCCACCACAGAAACAGCGCGGCTTCCTGCGGCCGGGATATGTCGTGTGTCCTGAAGCAAACGCCGACTACCTACATCTGTCAGGCACACCCCAGTGCCCAATGGTGGAAGGTCGGAAATCCATCCCAGCACTTAGAAGCGGATGCTAATTCCCGACGTTGCCATCATTCCCGACTCTACTAATATCAGCAGGAGGTAATAACGGTTACCTAACGTATGACGACTGTGGCCTCCCTTCAGGCAGCAAGACCCTCTCTGTTAGGTGGCTGTCAAAAACATCGTCATTATCGGTATAGTTCAACCCTACGGCATATTAGGGCACGGGAAGGTAGCCAATACCTAAGTTATCATCGCCGATGACGGGACGCAATATATGATAACGATTGATCACCGGGACCACTAAAGGCCATGTGTAGTAGGGGTAACCAACCCACTTGCTCCATTCGAGGTAACCGCCAGGGCGTGGTACTACATGACGGCCATGCTTGGTGTAGCAGTGGCTTCCGTCTCTTTTAACCTCCCGGTGAGACACAGAAGAGAAACGTGAATTTGGATATAAACAATATGATGTGATTCAGTCAACGCCAAAAGTTTCCACCCGGTTGTTTGATCCCGTACCGGACGCACTCCGCCGACTCCACAAAAGCTGATCAAACGGGACTCGGCGAAGGACGGAACGGCGCCGTTGTCAAGTCGGTAGTAGAATTCATCAAGGTAGTTTCTCCACTTGCTAACCTGTTACAATTCACCAAAAAAATAGTCATACCTTGATCATTATACCTGCCAAGAACTGCGTTCTTTCCGAAGACGGAGATGGAAGACTTTTACCGAAATTATAGATAATAGGTCTAGCCCTCGCCTCCATCTCCTTCACTGTCGCTGGCCTTTCCTTTCTTTTCAAGACGAGATTCTGCTCCTGCTGACTCGGTTTATAACATAAAAAACGCCGTCGAGGATTTCAAACTTCCTGTATCTGATTACATGTATTGGTAATAACTCAATATTGTCTGATATGTCCAATATCAATCATAACACGACGATGAATGAAAAGTCCAGTGCGACCCCGGAGGGTCATAGTGACCGTGATAGTATCGCGTCGTCCTCCAAGTCATATGGACCTGATGAAATTCATGCAGTTGCTGCCGAAGACGCACCAAACTCAGCAGGACACAGCATTCCTATAAACGAAAAGTCCAGTATACCAAGAGCATCTGAAGATTTAAGAAGAACAGCGAGCAATGTCCTGGCGCAGGTGGCTTCTCGCATAACTACTAGAACTTGGCGTGAACCACCACCTCCACCAGATGGAGGACTAAAAGCAGTAAGCACGTATCTTGGTCCCATACTAGGGGCAGTCCCTGTGAACCCCATACTTGGGGATCTGTCTTTGAGAAGTCCTCGCAAGATGCCAATGTTTCTTAGCTGACAACCGTACTGTAACAGTGGGTACAAGTCTCCATGGGCTTCTTTATACTCTTTTCAACCTGGGGTTATGCCAATTCATTTGGCGCCTACCAAGCATATTACGAGCAGACACTCCCCGAGTCACCCTCCACAATCTCTTGGATCGGAGGTATCCAGATCTTTCTCTCGCTGACAGTCGGCGTCGTGTCCGGCCGGTTGCTTGACGCCGGCTATTTCATACCAACCTTCTTCGTTGGCATGATTACCCAAGTGATAGGCATATTCCTAATGTCCATTTCGACTAAATACTGGCAGTTATTTCTGACGCAAGGCGTCCTAAGCGGAGCAGGTGGTATGTATCAAAATCTCCCCGTGCTTCATCCCTCAGTCTCGTTATTTCGTATGCCCCGGCAAGCTCTATGGTGTGTGACTTTTAGATCTCAACTAAAATGTTTCTATCCACGCAGCTGGGATCTACTTCACGCCGGCGATATCTCTCGTAAACACCTACTTCGATAAGCGCCGCGGGTTGGCCGTCGGACTGGCTACGACTGGTAACTCAGTTGGTGGTATTGTCTATCCTTTGATAGTGCGGGCGCTTATTCCTAAGCTTGGTTTTGCGGTATGTGCCTTCTGATCATCTGGTAGCGGAGAAAAGAAGAAAACCATCTTTTAACTTGCCTCTCTAAACAACCTCAACTTGCAGTACCTGGGTTACTAACGTTGAATACAATAGTGGACGACGAGAGTAATCGGATTCCTCACTCTTGGACTACTTTCCATCGCATTAGCATTTATGCGACCACGGCTGCCGCCTAGGAGATCCGGACCCATTATCGACCTTGGTGCATTCAAGGACCTTAATTACACCGGATTTCTTACCTCGTGCTTCTTCGTGTATTGGGCCAACTATTACACGTTCTATTACGTTAGTTCTTTTTTTGGCTCTTTGAATCCTACGAATGGATATTAACAATCCTAGATTGGCTCTTACGGAGTAAAGGCACTGAATCTCCCCTATTCATCCGCGTCCGTACTCGTCGTCATCATCAACGGTGTCGGGCTTCCTTTCCGCATTATCGTCCCCATGATAGCCGACCGCATCGGCAACCTTAACGTCATCGTCCCAGTGACGATCTTATGGGCCATTGTAAGCTTCACCTGGCTCGCGGTGCACGATATTGCAGGCTACTATGCGTTTACCGTTGTATACGGCATTTTTGCTGCGAGCTTCCAGTGCCTATTTCCATCTACCGTGTCGAGGATTACTCCCCGGCTCGACACTATCGGCACGAGGCTTGGCATGGCCTTCGGTGTCAGCGCGGTTGCTTCTCTAACGGGACCACCCATCGGCGGAGCTATTCAGACCGCGAGTGGAGGAGGATTCCAGGCACCCCAGATCTGGGCTGCAACTGTGACACTCGTCGCTGCTTTGCTGTTTACGGCTTTAAGGGTACATATGGGAGGTCTGAACCTAAAGAGCAAGTGTTAGTGATGGTGACGAGGCACATTGTTGAGGCGCATATGATTTTGCTGTTTGGCCCAAGTGTTGTGCTTGAAGGGCAAAAAGGAGCGAACCTCTCGTTCCCAACCACATTTTATTTCTCGCAGTCAAGTTTTACGGATACAGATATCCACCAGCCTAGAACATTAGACTTAGGTATAATATCATAAATTTTTACCCTTGCAACCATAGCAAACCATCTCTCATTTGTCCTTGTACTCGTACTATTAACAGTACTTTAACACGCATGCGGAAAAGATTTTCAGGGGAAGCGTCTGTCGATGCTCGTGCACTAGTTCAAGGTAGGACTGCAGTCGACAACTAGTTTACACGGAGGGAAGATAGCATTTATGTGAGTGGCCGTATCTGCCGGAGGCAAAGGTGGTGTTATCTTTCCAGATTGGTGATAACAACCGCAGAAGATTCTTATATACATAATCCCATTGTTCATGCCATACCATCCCTCGAAATCTAATCTGCCGTGGAATATTAGTTAAAAACAGGTAGCCGTTGTGTCGAAATAGTTCGAACAGCTTGAGCATTACTTTGAGGTTATATCAGGAAGCTCTACCTTCCATGGCGCTCTATACCGCGGCGTAAAAGCTACAGTGATTTGTCTTCATAAAAATAATCGAGACTGATGAAGGAATTGTTTTGTTGCAACAGCTTGCAACCAGCACTGGCAGTATATCTTCTGAATTAAACAGCGAGACGGTATGCCAAAACTTTCTGACCATTGTATGTTTCTTGTAATAGAAATGACGATGATAGTCCATGTTGTAGTCGAAATCCCTACAATCAGCCAATATCGTTCACTAAAGAAGGACAGTGCGATTTTTGTTTATTTGAGTTGTCCTCGATTTCTAATACATCACGCTGGCTGAGGGTTTTATTGGAACTTTGGTAACTACACGAACGATTATATGCTACTGCACACGCAACACATCATTCAAAGGGGCCACATGTCTGAATAAGAAGTGTTGAAGTTGCAAAATCATATGGAACCCAAGTTCTCAGACTGCAAGACGTTGTCATTAATTTCTGCCTATCTGACCATTATACATTGCATTACCATCTAGACAAGTGTGTGTAGTGATACCTGTTGACACTTGGTACTGGAAATGTGGCTGTGACTAAGTGGCTGGGTAAACCTCGGGGTTTCTCTAGGGCTGGATGGGGTTGAGGTGGGGTACTTCGCCGACCGAGCCCAGTATGCCCTACCAAGAAGTACCAGGCCACTGCGAAGTAGAACCAGAACTGCACGGCACGAGAGCGAGTCCTGTTGTCCTGCTAGGAATAGTGATCATGATATAGAGTGTTTTGACTTTTTACATCAATGTCAATTCTGCTACCTAGGTTCGTGTTTACCTAGATAAGGTATTCTTGCGACAGAAAGCAGTATCGCAGCGACCCTGGACGAGACGGTCTTTGCTGCCTCCTCAAAGTTTAGGCCGAGTGCGCAGTACCATAACCTTTTAATGCCCTTATTCCCCAACACCAAATCATGTATCTCCGACGGTATTTAGATCGTGGTCTCGTAGGCGAGAGGGACAACAGTCTCCGGGGCGTTGTCAGCCATTGTCACCGTGCGTGCCTCACGGGGCATGGCTGGCTGTCGCTTAACCTGAACCGTCTTGCCGTCCTTCTGGGCCTGCTTCTTGGCTGCGGCGTTGGCCTTAACCCGTCGGAGGAAATCGTCTCGTGATCGCGAAGGTTGGACGTGCTCAATGCGCAAGTTGACGCGCTTCTCGAGGAATCGGTTTCCCACTTTCTTGTGAATGATGACTCCTACAGCCGACTTGGTGACGTTGTAAACGATACCGGTCTGAAAGGGTCAGTGTTTGTCCGTATCCGAGGCATCGAGAGAGATTACCTTGCCGTGGTAGACCTTGTGAGGCATGCTGTGGTATGGCGTTAGTAGGGACCGGTAATTAAGTAAGTGGTTGCTGCTTACCCCTTCTGTACAGCACCGTTCGCCTTGATATCCACGTAGTCTCCTACATGGTACTGGCGCATGTACACATTGAGGGGAATCGAACCCTTCTTGCGGAAGTCCCTGCTGAAGGCATACTACAGCACAACATGTTAGTTTGAACGGAGAAACGACAGAATTTTCCATACTCTTGTGCCGGCGCGAAGACCAGCGGCGTGACCCATCTTGGCGGTATATGAGGGATTGTCTGTGTGTTGTCGAAGGAGGTCGAGCTGATGGTGTGAAGATGTTCAGTCGGTCGCCAGGAGATTTCAAGAGCAAAACACCCTGCAATTGTGGGATCAAAATCGGCAGTGGGCTGAGACCCACACTACATGGACCGTGCATTGTCATTGTCTAGAAGGGGCGCTAACCTTTGGTAGGTTAGAGTATGGTGGCCGTGGCTTAGCCGTGGCTGTGCGTAACGGAGATTGAGGTGTGCTGGTTTACTTATTGACACATCTAGGACCCCATACATGTTTATATCCTGACATCTCTTCTTCATTTATCAAGAAACAATCCATTGGATTTGATCAAAGAAGAAACTTTCTTCTTCGTCTAAAGTGAGCTGTTAGCAGCCAGAACTAAGTTCATCAAAATTCTTGTCACAGGGACTAGTCCTATCCGAAAACCAGGAGTTAGGACCGCCGATATCATATCAATATTCTACAAAGCGGCGAATCGCAGATTCAGCTACCCGTATTCCTTTTCGTGTTCTCCGATGACTGCGATACAGACTTGAATGGGTGAGACTAAGCGAGCGAGAGCGAAGCTCTCGTATACTTAATGCTATCGCCAGGAAGAACTAGACTATATGGCCTCCTCGACGCCCAGTAGATTCTTATAGAATAACATCATACAGCGATGACCTCCAGGGCCCGATACGCCCGTTGAAACATATTGGGGAGGGCACAGCAGTTATTGGTCGGCGAGATCACGAGACTCGAGCTGAGCCGTAAGGGAGAGCTGAGTCGGAGCCTGATTGGAGAGAAAGCAAACTGTTGATCGCAAATTTACCCGTATAAGTCAAGGCAAAGGGACGAATGAAAGTGAAACCAAGGATCCGTTTAAGACCCAAGGAGAATCATTAGTTTAATTGAATCTACTATTCCAAGCCCTTGTTACAATTCTCAAGACCAAACAGGAACTGAGTTCTATCGACTACGGGACAATCCAACCACTCAAATTGCGACTCCAGGATCTCCAGAAATCATGTCTCAAATGGCTCTAATGAACCGAGATGGATCAACCATCACCATTTATCAACTAATTCAGGACGCCTACAGTCAATATATGTTGGATGGGGAGAGGAAGAGACTGGACGACGCCTTCAGCTCTGCCATCGCTGTACTCCAACAGCGTTTCCCTTGCCAAATCAATGGCCGCCCCATGCACGGCGAGTGACAAAAGTGTAGAGAGTTGATTGAGCACGCTAAATGGCTTGCAGAGCGCTACTCTCAACTACGGAGCATCCACGCCGATTTTCCTGCAAAGCAAGACTTGGCTGAGCTCTTGAAACATTGCGCCTGGTCAGTCAGGCGAGGCTTCCAAATTTTTGCTAATAAACTGACTGCTGCTACTTACCTAGGTATCTATTCGAGATGGCTGATCACCCAACTGCTTTTGCATATGCTCCAGATTGCCCAGGATGCCTGTCCTGAAAAACGCTCAGAACTATATGCTCATCTATTGAACACTATAGGTTGCTGCTACTTTGAGTTGAACGACTTACAAGGATGTCGCCAGACTTGGGAAGAAGCACTTGACATCCGTCGGTTCTAGGCAGAAAAGAATGTTCTAGGGGCAGAAGAAGAGCTAGCCAACCAACTGAACAATTTCGGCAACCTTGAGTCTGCGGAAGGAATGTACGAAAGCGCGTTGGGTCTGTTCGAGAAGGCACGGAAGATCAGAGTGCAGCTTGGAGCTGACGCCATTGCGCCTTTGGCTGTGACTTATATGACTACAGGACGCGCATACTTCCTCAAAGGTATATATCCGGAGGCCATGGATAGCTATAAAAAGGCAGAAGAGATTTTTATGGAAATATTTGGCCCGAAGGGCCACTTCATGGCTCAGTAAGTGCGTTTCATGTTTCTTTGTAGATTTTGGCTGAAACTAATTACTAGCTTGAATTACGCATACGGTAACTTGAGACGTGCTCAAAACATGGAAGACGCGAAATACTTCTACCAGGAAGCTTGCAACATCCTGGAAGATGACACTCCGTGTCATTTCCTTCGCGCAGCTTGTTTCTATAAGATTGCATGCCTTTCCTCCAAATTAGGAGACAGTAAAACGGCACTGTGAGTGGTGATATTACATGAGTGAGAGCCTCCGCATCCTATCTGCTGACGTATTGCAGTGAACTTCTTGAGAAAGCCCTTGGAATCTCAAAGCTACGCGAGGCTGCAGGTGACACAGCACGCGTTCTACGCAAGAAGGCCGACATACTCTTTGGCGGTACAGAGGATGATAAGCAACAAGCGAATCTGCTCCTCTCTCAGGTTCAATCGATTCTAGCTGGCCAGGCGGGTAATATTATCTTCGACCCAGAACATGAAACAGAGGATGAGTGGGACAATTGGGTTTGCCCATACTGGAGATGAAATGGCTCCTGAAAGACCTTCAAATGTCCTATCAGATCTGCGCTCGGCAGTCGAGATTGGAACCTCCGTCGACTGTCGAATTCCAAGAATTATGTAAAGCTATTATTTCATTGCAATATAATCTTTGATCGTTGTATACTCCTAAGAGACTCTGCGTGCTCAATCGAGGCACGTTACATGATGTTCTGTCTCATCTACAAGTCCTTTACTCCCAGAAGAGGGCCTCATCAGAAAGCCTATGTTTAGACAATATTTCGATGGTTATATATGATACGCGTCACCACTCTTGACGTCCATCTACCTAGTCAATTTTAACAGCTTGATTACGATGTTACTGAAATGTCGCTGAACCTAGAATTTGGTGAAAGCGATGCGAGCCAGTTTTTGAGGAGTCTGTCGGGGCTTACTCCGACTCTCGTTGTTTAATCCGGTATCTTAGCCTATATTCCTGGCTGGTCGATGGTATCTGTGCGCGTACTACTCTGAACATCTATTTTCTAGGCCCAGTCAAGGCACTGATGCAGAGTTCACTAATTGCTGACTAAATAACAAGTGTATGAAGATCCAGACAAAATTCGTCACCCTTAACTGCCAAGATCTATATATGCAGGTCCGAATGAATTGCATGCAATATTGATCTTAACTTTGGTCTCGATCCATAAAAGGCTTATCGTGCTATCAGTCCGATTTTCATTCGCTGTTTAGCATAAATGCCCGGGCCAGAACCGGTCTGTTACAAATAGTTCGAGAAATATCAGCATGCGTTTGTTACGTTGCGAATGGATTGTTTGCACAATTTAGCGGAACTCGGCTGATGTTGTAACGTTAACAAGGCGAATACGACGAACTCCAACTCCTTTCATCTTGTAAGTGGCGTATAAATATTTATGCCTCCAACCATTTACCAGGCAAGTTTCTTGCGGGTCACCCTCACGCCTGCAGAGAACCCTTCTTTCGTGAATACCAGAACACCTCACAAGATATGCGCTTCAACGTATACAACATCGCCCTTGGCGTTTTCCCCCTCGCGTTAGGTTATGATTACGGCTATTGGAACGTGACGGTATCCCAAGGCTGGCCAGCATCCGGTTATCGTTATTGGAACCTTGACGCCGATTACTCAAACACGCCAGGGGTCACCACTCATACCACATGGCTCTATAGCCCAGTAAATGGGTCTACTACAACCTATCACAATGATACGAATTTTGGCTCTACTTATTATAGCGACGATGGCAGAGGCTAGTATTGATCCAGTCCACTAATAAGGTATTATGGCTGATAGATATTACCTTCCAGTCACCCTCGCGCAGAGCGTCTTCTTATCGAATGGTGACGCTGTTGATGTAGTGGGAGAGGGGAAGATCAATTGCAAAATCAACCCCGCTAGTGGGCGGTCATGCTCCGGCTCTACTCTTATCAATGCAACATGCGTAGGAGAGCGGTGCTTGTAGTAACTGCCGAAGACGCCGTCGGAATCGTTGATGGAAGCTATTCGTTCTTAATGGTGTGAGAATCACTGGAACGTATAGAGAAACCTTTTTTCTCAGAATATGTCTATAGCTATCATATGTAGTAAACTGATAAGTTGCTTATTCCCTGGTATTACTGTTACATAGCGATCCACTGAGCAATAATAGGTACTTCTACGCGTGACTCTTATAATATATGTAGCTTGATAACGATTGAATAATATACAGAATTTAAACATTCAACTCAAGCAAGACTGGAAACTTGGTATCGAACGATTGTGTTTTTTCTTTCGTTGTCTACTTGCAAGGAGATCTCTTTATGTTGCGATTTCATCGCTATGATACGAGTTTATCATGACTTAACAGGTTCTCTTAACAATCGGCCACATTCTCGGCAGGCTACCTAGGTGCTCTCTTGGCCCCATCAAATGATTGATCAATAGACGTCTGCCTATTCTTAGCATCGTAGCCGAGCTTGCGTGTGGTCGTGTTTAACTATTGTAAGTAATAATTACCTTATTCTCTGTCTTAAAGCCGAGTTTGAACGGCCTGAAACAGTAGCTCGCTAAGAAGTTGTTTCTCCCCCTTCACCAAAGTGACAGACTAATGAAATCCAATTAGAAAACGTTCTGGACGGTGGTTTCTTACCCAGCTGAAGAAAGGAAAGTCAGAATGGCATACTTCTTCAATGGAGTTTTTCATCATGTAACGCATAGTTACTACAGGGCGGCGCTGACCCATCCTGTGCACCCTGGATAGTGCTTGTTCTTCAATGGCTGGATTCCACTGAGGCTCGAGAAGATGCACCCGAGATGCGCTTGTTAAATCGAGCCTGATATCTATTAATTCCGGGTGTTTGTTTAGTAGGAGAAGGAAACGCACCCAACACCACCGCAAGAAATCGTCACTAGGATCACTTTGATCCCCTCGTCTTTTTTGAACTCCTGAATCTTGAGCTCCCTGTGCACCAGCGGGACGGTCCCGTCTATACGTACACAGCGGATGCCAATCGCAGTAAGTGCTTTCTGGGCTGCTATGAGACTACTCATCCAGAACGAAAATACGACGCTAAAGTTGGCGTGTGAGCTATTTATCTTGGTCAACTAGGGAGATTTGAAACCAACCTTCTTTCTGGTAGGCAGCTTAGTATTTCCTGGACGAGCGCGCGAATTTTGCTTGTTTCTGTAGCGCGAATATCTGGGGGTAATAGGTCGTTCCTAGCTACCAGGGCCGGCTTCGGCAAAAGTGGCCGAAGTTCACAAGGAGATTTCTTACAGCAGGAGGATCTTATGGTTGCCTGGTCGTTTCTCAGAGCCACACAACTCCTGCAGTATACCTTGCAACACTCAGAGTAATATGCATATGGTGAAATGCTCGCGGTGCTTAGATTATCGGGAATGTCGATAATTTGATGACAATCCTCACAATCCATACTTCCCAACGCCGCCTTCGAAATGACCAATGCCTCAGCAGAACCTGCGCTTTCAGATGCAATTGCAATTGTTTGCTCGCCCACAATTGGAGCTATCGAACTCACACCCAGATTGCAAAATAGCCGAAGCTTATTGATTAGCTGGATCGTGCTCATCGACAAATGTGCCTCAGAGGAGGATGAGGGAGGTTCTTGGAATGAATTCTCGATTCTCCGATACTCTCGCCACTCCTCGGCAGAGAATTCTACCGTCTTGATCAGATCTTGTCGAGGGGGGAGAACAATGACACTCATAGGGCGTCGGATCATGATTGGTTGGCATAGCGCCTTTAGTCTCCTGACACCCTCTTCTGTGTCCCCCTGCCGAAAAAACTCGATAATATCTTCGTCGAACGACTTGGCATTGTTATACGGTGAAAAGCAGAGAAACCTTAGAAGACCCCCAATGTCCGCGATGCTATTTTGGATCGGCGTGCCTGTGACTGCCCAGCGAGAGACGGCCCTCAATGCAGAGATGGCAGAAGAAGTTCCTGTCCTATTTCTAATAATGCTCGCTAAGATAATTCAGTTAGCCATGATGAAGAATGTGAGAAGACATTGAAAAGATCTCAGCTGACCTTCGTCGAGAATGATTCTGCGCCACTGGTATTCGAAGAGAATATTGCCGTCACCGCGATTGTACTTATATTCTGCTTGGACAGTTTGGTAGGTAGTAAGCACGACATCGGGCCACGCTGAGACCTCATCACTGGCGAGCCGGCTTCTCCCGTGATGCCTTCCCCAAGATAAGCTTGAGGGATACAAATGACTACAAACATGTTGTTAGGAAGTTAAGCTAATCAAAAGTGAGTAAGTCCTACCAGCCCAATTGATACTCCCAGACGCCGATCACTAGCTCAATTTCAGCACTGCGAATGGAAGCAAATGTCCTTCACATCTTACGAGATAATGGTACCACAATGAGTGTGGCCATTTGAAAGCTAGAACGAGCTCCCTGCTGCTGTTGTTGAAGTTCTCTGTCGGCCGCGATGAGAGATATCATTTGCAGCGTCTTACCAAGGCCCATCTCGTCGGCAAGAATACCTCCATTCCAGACGGGCGGTGGAATATCTTGATAAGAACCAGTGATATCATTAACATAACTACATTGATTAGCAGACCGAAAAGCGGCCATTTTAAGGCGATAGACTTACGTCGAAGACCCATCCACCAGAGTCCTTGGTTGCCAGATATGCTTAATATTCCCCGGGCATTCGCGCATGATAAAAAACCACAGGGCTTGCTTCTGATGCCTAAGGAATAATTAGTATGTCATTAAAGGGACGAAAAATAATACGAAAATTGATAACTTACCGGTGAAGCTCAGTCTTCAAAGCCGCCGGCTGAGGCCACTCAGGTAGGTCCTCTGTCATCTCAAGAGCCTGTAGAGAGTTTAACAAGGTAAAATTATCGTGGGCTGAGTTAGGACTATGCAGCTCAAACGTCATCCTTGGGGTTTCGAATAATGTAGACAGGCAATGGGGATTCTTATAGGGTACGTTATGCTCGCAGCCGAATGGGTCCTGAAGGACATAGTCACACCGGTCTAGAAAATCACCGGCTTCGTCGCTCAGATATTCCGGCCCGTATATTATAGCAGAAGCCATTGCGACTGGCATTGCCGCTCTATTTCGATAGTTCTGGCACGCGACCGTCTTGAGCATAAATTGAATCTCTACGTGATCCTCATTATTGAGCTTGAACAGACATTGTAGAGCTCTATCTTCAAGCTTGCCTACGCAGGCCCCATCCAAGCTTCGTTGTACGACACCATTTTCGTTGAGGTATGCGGCAACAAGTGTAGGACTATCTATTATCGCGGCGGTCGCAATCGATATAATTGGCAGGTTCTCGAGCTGTAAAACACCGGTTATTAGTTGGACCCAGCTCGAAGCGACCACAAATGCAACCAACTCTACCATTCCGTAGCAAATAAGGGTTGCGCCTATCGATTCTATCGAGCTGTCGGTCCTGATCAACGCTGTCTCACTGACAAGGGAAGCCGCCTCATCCGAGGGAACGTTGGGCACTCCACAATCGTGACTGATTTCTTTTTTTGCGTAGGCTAACGAATCTGATTCATCCGGAGTCGTTTCTGCGACCTCGACGTGGTCGAGTCGTCGCCGCTTCCGCTGATGCACGTCCTCCATGGGGGCCTACACCTAAGGTGTACGGAGCGAGGATTGGTTGAGCTAGAGGAGAGGTATAAAGCAACGCACCAAACACATCTTGAATTATTCCAGTCAAACACTTTTGGGGATCTGTCAAGCAGAATGTGCCTAGTTAGATTTAACGTGCGAAAGAAAGGTGCTGCGACTGGACAGAAGCTGAGCTGACCCCACGTCACTGCCACCTGCATAGCCCCAAAGTTGCAATGGTAAGGCATTATGAACGACCATTAACACTTCCCATCATCCAATCGCTCATCCACACGCTTGCATACATCTTTTCTTGACTTGACTCGGTGGTTGACGCGAAACTAACACACTACAGCGCCGAACTTCAAGCGAGCGACATGTCTGGTGTGCATTCAGCAGGAGCGGCTTTAGTCATTACAGAGGCTGTCGAGCGGTTCAGAGCCACAGTGAGCCCTGATGACCAAGCACAGATCGAGAGCACGGAGCTGAAGGACGTGGTCAACGCTCTGCTCAGCATCCAACAAGACCTCCAACAAAGGCGAGAGAACCGGAATCTACGCAAATTGTATCCTCTCGTGCAGGGATTGGAACGGTATTCCGGGGCTATTGACACTCTTAGCAATGGTCTGAGTCCGTATCTACCTTGGATATGGGCACCTATCAAATTAATGTTGCGAGTATAGCCTGACTTTTCATTTCTTACCGTGTATTCCTAACTCACAGCCGCTGACTGGAAGAAGATCACATCGGACTATCTCAACGCATTTGACAAGCTCATTGATGCCTATGGGCACATCGCTGAAACTATGCCTCGACTAAAGAACCTTGGTAACACATTCAAGGACAGCCCTGCACTACTTACTAAGTTAGCCCTTTACTATGTTGACATACTTGAGTTTCACCGCCGTGCTTATAAGTTTGTCAGAAGAAAATGTAGGTGCCTTGATAGCCCTCAATTCACCCCCCTTCAGCTCACTCGCAAATTAGCATGGAAATTTTTCTTCAGCACCACCTGGGCCAACTTCGACTTTCGTTTCAACTCTATTCTCGCTAGTATGGCCAAACATAGTGAGGCGATCGATCAGGAAGCCACAACGATTGACATAATCGAGGCGAAGCAATGGCGTGAAAGATTAGCGTTGCAGGTGACCGATAGAGAGAATGATCGGATCGACCGACAGCGGCAGTCCGTCATCGCTTGGCTCGCTCTCGAACATCTCCCACAAGATGACAATCGCGAGAAGTTGATAAGAGACTGCCTACAAGGTAGCTGCGACTGGGTGTTAAAGCAGGAGGAAATGGCTTCATGGGCCAAGATTGATTCGAAGCTGTCGGTGATATGGCTTCACGGTAAGCCAGGCGCAGGCAAGTTCGTAAGTACCCATCCAAAGTTTCTAGTATATTAACTGCCAGTCTTAGGAAAGAGCGTAATCTGCGCCAACCTAGTCGATTTGCTAGAAGACAGCAGAACCACTACTTTTTCCTACTTTTGCAAATATCACCAAAACGACACTTCATCCCAAATCCTGAAGACACTAGCGTTGAAGATTATAGAAACCAGCCCCGACCTCTCCACTATAGCCTTCACGGAGTTTGTCCAAAAGTACCGCGAGCCCTCCCTCAAGATACTCCGAACTATGCTCGCGGGGTCCAGGGACAAGCCAGGCCTGCTTCACGGGATCCCGACCTGTCGCATCGTGGTCGACGGGCTTGATGAGTGCGACTCAAAAGAGCAAAAGTACATTGTTGAGGATCTCCTCCAATTAGTCTCGGCTAAATCTAGCAATTTTAACTGTAAACTTCTGTTAAGTAGTCGCGATGTCCCAGAAATATCCCGCGTTATGCGCAAGAATCGGAGGGATTTTGGTGTGATTTCACTATCCAACGAAAGCAACTCTCTAAACCATACAATTCAGGTATTCGTAGAGAGCCGGCTTAAAGATTTAGTAGAAGAAAGGGAATCTCTTCAGATCGGGGACAAAGACGTCGAGGGTATTGTGGATATCATGACCAATAAAGCTGACGGTACGGGCTCTTTGGCTTTAGTTACCACTTATCAATCGCAAGCTAACCTCTTGAAGGTATGTTTCTCTGGGCAAAGTTAGTACTTGATTCTCTGTCGGAAGTCGATAGCCTAAGGGAGCTTCACGATGCCATCACATCAATGCCCCGGGAGCTGCCCCAGCTGTATGCCAGAATCCTCCAAGCTTTTGCTAGAGATGGCAAAACGGACAAAATAATGAGAGTTTTGGCGTGGCTCGCGCTTGTCAAGCGTCCGCTTAAACGCCATGAGCTTCTCCATGGCGTGAGCATCACACCTGAAACACCCATACTAGATAAATGGGACGTATTAGACGGGAGCATCATCGATAAGTGCAAGCCACTCGTTGAAGAGCTCCATGATGGCAGCATCGCATTAATACATTTCACTGTTGAAGAGTGAGTCTCTAAAAACTTTTTAGCCTTGAAATTCACCAGACTAATCTTTACCTTGAAGGTACCTCCGAACAGACTGTTCAATACAGGGTTTCGACTTCGCTATCTGGGAAGAGACCATTTCTTTCGCTTGTGTAACCGTGCTGAAGGATAGTCTTAGTCTTCTGGACCCAGAAATCCCCCAAATTAGCCAGATTCCGCGAATCCTAAGCGGATCATTCGCACTTTTACCATACGCGATTGACTTTTGGCTTGACCACATCCTAGCCTGTGCAATTATTGCACGTCTACCCGAAGATTCTTCACTGGGTCAGGCTCTTAGCTCTCTCAAACTAATCCATGACCAATTGTGTTCAAGTTTGAAACATGATGTCTTAAGAAGCAAGATTAGTCTCAGTTATGTCTTGACTGATACTCGTTTAGAAAGGCTGTCTCACCTTCCAATTTATTCCTTATGCGCCTCCATCCTTGCACTTCGAGCAGATTGCAAGGACAAGTCTGCAAGCAACGGCCAAGGTAAATTCACCGTACAATTTCAACGCTTAAATTCTCTATAACGTTACTCCAAAATACTAGACCTTCCAGACGTGTGAGTTAACTCCTACTCTACAGAGTTCGAAGAGCTTGCCTTAGGGCAAGACTCAACTATCTTTAGCACCTTATCTGCGCGATTCAGTGAAATCGTAAACCAGCTTCTATCAGGGTCTTTTGCCGGTAATGACATTCCTAAGGATCAACTGGATCGCTTTCGAAAACAATATTCGCTGTTGTCATTTCGCTGTCGCTTCGCACCATGCACAAAGGCATCTCTAGGATTCGCTTCAGAGGCTCTCAGGACGTCGCACGAACAACTACATGTCAAGCGTCTATTTTGTGACAAACCGAATTGCTCTAGAGGGAGAATAGGCTTCCGACACCAAAAGGATTTGGATATCCACAAGCACACATATCACGAACAAGGAAGCATATTAGTACCACCAAGGGTGCGAAAGAAATTCAGCACTCACACAATAGCCAGTGAGCTATCAGTTATAACATACAATGGTGGGCTATTTTCGTTAGATGAGAACAATTTACTTGCCGCAGCTCAACAAGACGTAGTCAAATATAAAACACTACTACCGTTCGACGCCATTCAACTGCAAGACGCAATTTCTAAATGGCGAGAATCTCCAGTGCAACTGGATAGTTTTGCTGTTCTGCTAAACGATAAAGTCAAATCGAGTTTAGATGTCGGTCTTATACACGCCTTCAAACACGATAGCGTGGTATGTTCTGTCGATATCAGTCCTGACGATCGTTTGGTGGCCACGGGTTGCGACAAATCAGCCCAGGTATTCGATATCCGCACCGGGAAGAAGAAATATCAATTTTACATTAACGAAAGCGGCGTCCTTGGTACAAACCATGTCCGAGCCATTCGATTCAGTAACAATGGGCATTGCATTGCCGCAGCATCGGATGATAAGTTCCTTACAGTAAGTCAGCCCCTCAGACAAGCCGAGCCATGGCTTACCAGCTGACATTTGATATTACTCAGCTTTGGGAGCTTCAAGGCTCAGCCAGGCTGTTGAAAGTATTCGAGGGACATGAAGGACATATATATGACCTTGCTACAGCGCCTGATAACCATACAGTCATCACTTGTAGCTTCGATAACACCGCCAGAGTGTGGGATCTTCGAGATGAGACTAGATCGAAGCCAAGAATGACAATTAACTTTGAAGATGTAGCTGCATGTGTGGCTATCTCGCCTAGTGCTCGAATTTTTGCCTGTGGCCTTATGAATGGTTCAATTCATTTAGTGAGCATCCAGACAGGTGACCTACTGCGGCGATTTTTTGCCCACAAAGACGGTGTTTATTCTATCCACTTTGCTCCAGACGGCCAAACCCTCATCAGCGGCTCCATAGATCATTCAATCATGACCTGGGAGATCGAAGACTCTGATCCACGAAAACACAAACCATCGCGGCCTCTGAAACAAATGAAACATCTAGTAGGTTCATTTCATGGCAGTTGATACATTCGGGGCTTATTATTGACTCTAGGACTTGGTATTATGCACTTCCATGTCCATAGATGGTCGTTGGATTCTGTCCGGTTCAAAAGATCGATCTATCATCTTCTGGGATGCAGAAACCGGGGAGCCTCATCTATCAATAGTGGGACACAACACTGTCTTAAATTTAGCCTCAGGACATGCATCCCGCATGTTTGCCTTTGTTTCCGGAGACAAGACAGCTAGAGTGTGGTCGTATAGTGCATGAAGATTGTGGGTCAGCGCGATTAGTCGCTTCCAAGTCATGGATAATCGAGGTAGTTGTCTCTTTGCAAGCGTTTGTTCTTAGTTAAGACGGTGAACATACCGAGCCGCTCTAAGAGGATACAACGACCGAAGACGAACGTGAGCCGATCAAGGTACGAGCGAGGCTAATCTTCGTAGTAGATGTATCATCTATCATAAATGAAGTTATCCAGTTGAAATACATTTATGAGGGATCATTTTTATGTCTTTAACTTTGTCGCAGAACCGATGTCATATGCTTGGAGAGCACAGAACAAGCTTTTCTTTGGACCTCCGATACTGTACACATCGGTTTCAATTTCAACTAGGATTGACAGCCGGCGAATCCAGTAGTTTTTTTTCTTTTTTTCCCCTTGTGGATCTCAATAGACACCGAAGAAAGACGTCTCCGCATGGCAGACGTCGTCGTCACTCGGTCGGCGGATCCCTTGCTTGGGGAGAGCAGTTTCAATTAGCTGGCGTAGCCGGCATGTTTCGCTCCTTTGAAAGTCACTGAAGGAGTCGAGTAAAGTGGTTTTGTGGGCATCTTCCCGCTTGTCCTTAAATGGGTGCCGACTCCTGTCAACTCGGTCTTCCATCAAGACAAGGAGGTCTGAGTTTAAGGCGTTTCTGAGGGCTTTCAAATTGATTTTATTACAAAACCCGCATATCTTGATTGTATCCATTCTCTATACAATGATGCATTTGACAAGTAGTCCTAAGAAGTTGGGCATGCAGTGTGATAGCACATTCCCATGCGCTTGGGGGATTCTATCTAGCTCGTTTAATGTCTGCTACAGGCCTGGCCCGAGCCAGCTTTGGCCCCTGTGTTTAATCGAATAGTCGATGGGATGTACAGCCGATTTATCGCTATAAACAATCCGATAATGCCTGGAGTTGGGGTAAAGGTGACATAAATGAGCTTATCATTAAGGTCGCACCAAAGTCCATTTTCGGTACCTGAAACCTCCAAATCTCAAAGTGATCCATACCTGCTCACCAGTTGTACACAAATTTTACTTATAAAACAACTATAGAGGACTTAGGCTTATTCAAGTAGGATACGACGGCCTATAGTGCATTCTGTATGCAATAGATAGCGATACGACGACTGTATACTATACCTTAAACCCAGTAAGTCACGTACGACAAATTATTTGGACGTATTATCAAACGCTCGGTTCCATTGAAATGGCCATTCATGCCAGTGGAATCATAATGGGCACGCCCCATGCCAAAACATTGCGTAAGGTTGTCACATGGACTAGCCTAAGGTTTTAGGACTGCATATATTCGATAACTAGGGGTTCAAATCGCCTACCTTCGTTCCTTTTCGTGTCCTGCCGATCACGAAAATAGCAATACGAACCTGAACAGGCAAGACCCTAAGCGTAGATTGCCGCCAACGGCTGCCTCCTTGGATTATCACAATATCGAATACCTTTCAAGAAGGGTATTTCTTGGAATTGGTCTCCGGCGAAGATTCTCACGAGAGATAAATGCGACATCTAACAATATATCTCATTTAGTATCTGGAGTTGCACCTATACCATCATCTCAAGGCGTGTCCCTCCGGGATGCCTGTCGGTCCCATATTAATGCAAGACGTCGGAGATACCAAGGCCCTAGATCAAGACCCTAGATCGACCCTATGATGAATTCCTATGTATGGGGTCCGAGCGCCCTCACTTGTTTTGTACGTAAATGGTTCGCTCTTATTTCCGTGGACCTAGATAACAGATGCATAGAGATGCTCGGTTCCTTGGGCATCAGCACATGCTCGTGTAGTGCATCTTTAATTTCACCTCAGTGACCGAGCATCAGACGTCAATTCAACCTAATGCAGCTTTATTTTCTTTCGATTGAGGCCAATCAGGGTCGTAACTTGCGAACGAATCCCTAGTCACTCTGCATACAAAAAGGGTACCTTAATAAGCAGCCAATCAACGAGAGCGGCGGTCATCCAATCATCACGGTTTTCCTCTTGGTATTCGTGCAGGTGACTTCCTGCGAGGGGGTTTTGTATGCCGTGAGTGGCTCCGGCGCTGTAGCTGACAAGTAGCGTCGTGCATCATATTTGCTTTTGCACACAACATATCTGCCAAGTAGCTATGCTAGCTAGCTTACCAGCCCGAGCCCTGGGTACTCATGGGTTTATTAAACTTGCAGCGTCCCCTCTCATGAATCTTGACATACTTCACAGTCATTACACATTCTTTCCATAGTTGGTTAAATTCCTCGTGTTCTGGTCATGGGTCTGTACAAGAATCTTGGCGAAGATATCACAGAAGTCGATGTTATCATCGCTGGAGGTATATGCACTCCACGGCCCTTTTCGTATAATACGCGTTTCTCATATTCATGAACAGGCGGAACGGCAGGATGCATTGTCGCCGGGCGGCTTGCGGAAGCAGACCCAAACCTATCCATCTTGGTGATTGAAGGTGGCCCGGACAACTTCAATCACCCCGCAGTGGCAATACCAGCATTGTTTCTCACTAACATCGCGCCGGGTTCCAAAACTGCCATCTTCTATAAGGCAAGAAAGTCGGACTACCTGGCAGGGCGAGAAGTGATCGTGCCTTCTGGTGGCCTTTGTGAGTAGTCCTCGGAACTGCTTTCTTGTTCTGGCGATTTTGAGAGCTCAAGGTCTCCTATTTGGTACAAGAGAGTGCCTGGAAGCTTCCGAAACCTGTCTCAAATGGCTATAACTGACTCCGAGTTTTGTAGTGGGTGGCGGATCTTCGATTAATTTTATGATGTACGCTTACTGCTATCGTTATCGCCTTGATCAACAAGAGGTCAACCTCATTTGCTGAACAAACTCAAGGTACACCCGTGCACAGCGCGCCGATTTCGACTCATGGAAAACTCCGGGATGGACAGCTGACGACCTTTATCCGTTTCTCAAAAAGGTAATAAAGTCTCGGTTTCTTCTTTCCGTTTCTCGCAATTGTTAGGACCACGAGCTCATGCGGCTAACTCCCCAAAAGCTAGAGACTTACCATGGACCCGGAGATAAGGAGCATCACGGCTTCGAAGGGCCAGTTCAAGTTTCCGATGGCACGCTGCGCGTAAAGAAGACAGAAGATGACTTTCTCCGCGCCGCAGCAGAGGTTGGATGGCCCGAGCTGCGTGACTTGCAGACGCTTGACCACAATAATGGTTTTCAACGGTGGCTGCGGTACATCTCGCCCGACGGCAAGCGATCCGATACCGCAAACATGTACCTGCATCCGCGCCTTCGCGACGGCAAGCATCCTAATTTGCACGTTCTCGTTGAGTCGCAGGTTGTGCGCGTGTTAGTCGACCAGAACAAGCGTGCCTGCGGCGTTGAATATCAACCGAACCCGCTATTTCAGTCTCAAGAGGCGCCTGCACCATCCGTCAAGCGTATCGTTCGTGCGCGCAAGCTAGTGGTTGTTTCAAGCGGAGCGTGCGGCACGCCATCGGTACTCGAGCGTTCTGGCATTGGGCGAGCAGATGTCCTGGAGAGAGCGGGCGTACCACTCGTAGAGAACCTTCCTGGGGTTGGTCACGAATACGAAGACCATAACCTGATTCTCTTCCCATTTAAGACGGCGTTGGAGCCTCATGAGACACTTGACGACCTGTTATTGGGTAGGCTGAGCGTCCAGGAGGCCACAGCAAGGAAAGATCCTCGACTCGGCTGGAATACGGCGGACATTGCGGGAAAGTTGTGTATGACCGAGGAAGATGCGACATCCTGTAAGCAATTCTCGGAGTCATTTTCTTCTTGTTTTGGCAACTTTCACAGCACGACATTTCCTTTTTGGGCCAAGACAATGCTTGGGAGCTCCTGAAACACTCATCGGCCACGCTCCAGATGGCAATAACTGACTCCGAATGTTGCAGTGGGCCCAGACTTCAAGAAAGTGTGGGAACGAGACTTCAAAGATAAGCCGAATAGGCCGGTGATGCTCATGGCACTGTTAAATGGGTAAGTCGGCATATAACCTCAGTTTAATTTGAATAAAATCTGTTTTCATGTTAGTAGGATTTAACATGGTACAGGTACTTTGGTCCCCCCGAGAATGCCGAACCCGGCCAATACGTCTCTATGGGCAATTATACAGCGTATCCTTATGCACGGGGCCATATTCATATCACAGGCCCCGAGGTCAGTGACCCGCTGGACTTCAATGCTGGATTCTTTAGTGATGCGGGAGACGCGGACATCAAGTTGCAGATGTGGGCGTACAAGAAATCGCGGGAAATCATGCGGCGCACCTCTATGTACCGTGGAGAATTTGCAGCATTCCATCCTCCTTTCCCTGCTCATTCAGAGGCGGCTTGCGTTACGTTCGACGCCGAACGCAACACTACTAACCTAATTGACATCAAATACAGCCCTGAAGACGACAAGATCCTTAAGCAATTCCTGCGCGAGAACATCAACACGACTTGGCACTCGATAGGTACTGCCAAAATGGCGCCGCGCGAGCAGTCGGGTGTTGTGGACAAGGACCTGAATGTATATGGTGTGAAGGGGCTAAAGCTTGCAGATTTAAGCATTGCACCTGAGAATGTTGCAGCCAATACAAATAACACCGCCCTTGTCATTGGCGAGAAGGCTGCAGACATTATCATGCAGGAACTAGGTCTAGGACAGTTGAACTAGGGTTGGGAGGGGTGCTTCGACACGGCGATGCCGACCGCGCCAAGAGTAAGTCTAGTTACCCCGGCCATATCGATGATGCGGCGGATCGGACCCAGATTTCGTTTCGGTAGTTTCGGTACTGAAATTGAGATTCCGAAGTCCTGCAGACGTAGAGAACAATGAGATGCCAATAAGAGGAGCCTTATTGGCACCATATTTCCGTTAGCTAGGTTCCTGCAGGTTGTGCCCCTAATGCATCCCCTAAGTCAATCAATTAGCCCAAATCATAGTGAAGTCTATTGCTTCTTTACCTAGGTAAGTGCCTGCATTAAATCGAAGCAATAATTCAATGCAGGTGGTGGTAACTACTATATACGGGCTGAAAGAAAAGCCTAGACTGGTAATTATTCAATTCTCACTGGACAGCCCGTAGCGCCAGAGAATAGAACACGTGAGGCATTCTACTTCCGAAATGGACTCGCAGCCGGATCAGACTATGGCGTGGCGGCGAGTTTCAAATACAAATGAAGAGGGATCTTGTGCTCCCGGCAGGCGCCTCAAAGTCTTTTCATTGTAGCTGACCAATCTTGCTATACTATGATATCCCCCATTACTACTGCGGATTACCGAGAAGGTAATTCAATAACTGACACAGACTCTCTGCTAGATTGGTTTTTGTTGGTCATGTAGCTACCGTGTGAAAGTGACGGCTGCGATATTCTCGAGTCGTTGTGCACAGGGAGTGCACTCATTGATGTCGATTCCTCGAGTGAGGATCTAGGCGTATATGACCTCCAGATTAACGTATGTATGCCTGTAATTGTGCCCCGGGGTATAGTTGGACCTCCCCTACCTCGCGATTTGGCACTCGCTGTAACTGGAAGATCCCGGTATCCCCTGCTCCCCTGAATTTCTTCTTTTGGCCTCCGGAACCAGGAGCTGAGCAGATCAGAAAGACGTCGCATTGGTCCCACGACGACGGGAGATACCACGGGCATGCAAGCACATATCAACCCAATATTGATCTCAGCAACTCTACAAGCCCCTAGTTAGTATACAACACAAAGATGAGCCGTCGGATTTTCGTGTCCATGGGTGTTTTACTCACTTAGTAATGTATGTCTATAATTCTTGGGGTCAACCTCGTGCTCTAAAATTTACCAAAACAAGGAAGAAAACAGCTCCGAGGATTACTCACATCAATGACATTCCACGTAAAATCATTCTGCTGGGTAGGGAGATATTTAACGAACCTGATAACCAAGTTCGTTACCCCAGCAAAGCAAGCGCTACATTTTAGAACCAATATTAGTCCAGGTATCGTCCTGTGAATAAGCTTGTGTTTCCTGTATTGTTGCTGACTCACAAAAGTCCGATAAGAAAGACGCCTCCTACGGCGGCCTTACGTTTCCGCGAAAGCTTGAGCGACGGTAGTAAATGGAGAGGTATAAGAAAGATATACTGCGACGTTTGGAGTCAGTTATCGCTATCTTGGAGCGTGGTCCGTGGGGTTTTCAAAAGCTTCTGGACACTTTTATCCCTCTCGTGCTTCGAACGCTGCCGGAATAGGAAGAGAATGGTTCCAAGGATTACGCACCAAGTCGCTAATGACGCTGAAGATAGATCCTGCAGTCGTCCAATTTGGTATCTCGGTATTGCAGTGCTGCGACGGTTGGGGAGGCAAGCCAGAGTTTTGAGTCGTTCCTGGCGGAGGAGTACACAATATCAATGTTCCGATAAGGGCAGCAAGGCCGAATCCGACCACAGCAGCCAGCCCAATCCAGATCAACCACCGAACTCTCGGAACAGGATTAAAGATTCGGAGATAGAAGGTCAACAACGATACTTTAATCAAAGTATTGCTTATTCGCAGAATAAGGGATTCTACAATCGCAGGCTATGTCTTGTTAAGTCCATTACGAACAGTTCGAAGGGTGGGAAGTGGGACGCGTACCCATGAATACTCTAGTAGTTTAAGAACCGACACGTTCCATATATGAGGCCCCAGTGCTCCGCCTCCGGGCTTGTCCAGGACTGGGAAGAACCGTTAGTGACACTTTGGGCATGAATATCGCAACAGCGAAGGTTCGAGGAACATACATGATAAAACAAGACCATTGTAGGCAATAGTAGATGCCTAGAAGGATGATAAGTGAACATCATCGCTTAATAACAATTCCGCCTCTGGAAAGCCACAGGATGACGAACCGCAGCCAATCCACAGACATCTTCACAAAGAGTGAGTTAGCATTCGATATGTATATAGGCGAGATTTTGTGTCGACTAAACATACAATCGTCAACTCCCAGATTTCGAGCAAGCCCAAGGCGAGCGTAGACGCGCAAAGCCACAAGAAATATGGCCGGCCCAAGCGTGATGCCAATCGTGAGTTCCACGTTCCACGCTCTCGATTCCGGATCGATCAAGTTGGAAGTCATACCCGCTGGAGCCATCCCCCCTGGCGTGATAGCGAGTGTCGCCCGATCCGGTTCCATCTTGGTGTTC
Organism: Xylaria scruposa; assembly: GCA_022385635.1. Classification (NCBI taxonomy): domain Eukaryota; kingdom Fungi; phylum Ascomycota; class Sordariomycetes; order Xylariales; family Xylariaceae; genus Xylaria; species Xylaria scruposa. The sequence goes on along the minus strand of MU280241.1, from coordinate 9,646 downwards.
TTTCTACCTCCCTACGATAAGTTTGTCGGGTCTCGGTGGCATGCAGAGAGCACGTTGGCCAGAGGCATTCAGCTAGGCGAGTGTGGATGTACAGACAAGAGGGTGTAAGTAAATCCCATGTCTGCACCGTACCTTATCACATTGAAGATGGGCAAGAAGAAAAGAGTATAGCTTTCACTGACTCTACATGCTGAACGACGTTGATGGTAGTCTCGGGCTATATGTTGAATTACCAAAGACAAGATTCCGCTGAAAGCCTCACATTATCAATCCCCTGTCCAAGCTGAGATTTTAATTCCCGCCAAAGAGCCGGGGCTACACTAAGTCAGTCCCATTATTCCAGTCATCGTAGAGGTATAGAGTTGTACACTAAGGTTGGAAGCGTTATTTTACAATTCCATCCCCTGACGTTATCTGGAGAGGATCACGCTAACTTAAATCCGACGGTATCCGGCCAAAGTAGGGCGTCGATCGCCCCATGCTAGTCAAATACTAAGTAGACGGGTTTCCTGCCCCGAGCGCTGTCTAGCCTAAGCTATCCCGTTTCTGCTACAGCCAAGACTCCAATGTTATGGCTCCCCAGTTTCACCCAGGAATAAAGCGGGCTTCGAGAAGTTTTCAACTTGGGATAGCATGAGAAATTAGCACGGTACGTAAAACTACCTACTTATTACTACATACCCTAATAGATTGTCCAGACACAGGCGAAGCATGCCCTGCAAGGGGTTATACTGTAATCCTTCTATACGCACAACACAGATACCTACCTAAAGTAGACTTAGTGTCTAGTCGACGCAGATCTTGTTAAGTACGATGTCAGTCATCACTAATAGCACGTCATCGTAGATTAGATACTAGCCTGGTACCCATACCCTACCTTATCCCGACCTTGCCTCGCAGACTATTTGTAAGTAATTTCGTCGAATTCTGTTTCGGAAGCAGCGTCAATGTATTTTATGTTCTGGATATCTGTGGGCATCGTACCCTAAAACTGAAAGAAACTAAACTCATTAGCTTAGGATCCGGTCTTCCCCTATCGCCAAAAGTAGCTACTGTACACCTTTTTCCAAGCTCTGCTTCAAATACAAGACGTCTTTGATCGTCTTCCTCAGCCATTCGTTGTAAGACGCGTAACAGGCGTTAAATACTTGTCCCTGTCATTATCGCAATAGCTGACCTCTCGGTCATACTCATTCATATTTACCATGAAGAAAATGAGTTGCCGTACTCCATCATAATAGCAGAGCTAATCGAGCCATTAACTCATCCTTAAATGTGTTGAATCACCTAAGCACAGGACTATACCTATCTCATATACCGATAGACTGGTTCTAGATACAAGACTGGAGACCTCTAGATCTCGGTGGGGCCCGAGAGGAGACAAGATCTCCATGACCCCTTAAAGCCATAGAGGAACAAACCAAGTGTTCGTTCAAGCCTTTTTCAGTACCTTCCACTCGATGATCCACAATCCAACTGGTTAAGTCAGATTTTTTTTTTTTTTTTGGCGCACGTCACGTCATCTCCCTTGGCCAGTTTCATTCGGATATTGCCCTTGCAAGCAATTAGATTAACCTTGCGTTCTCCTACAGTTCCTCCAACGCCTAATGGTAATATTATAAACAATGATGTAACCGGCGTGCCTTTTCGCGGCCGAAAGTCAGCTTGCAAGTACGATAGAATCATGGTTTGGTTTTGTTTTCTCCGCTTAGCCCGGTCATACACAACTCCCGATCCAAATACCGTTGCCGTCACGATGAAGCTTCGCACCGCGCTTTGCGCTACAGCATTCAGTTGATTACTAGTAGCTAGAGTGTAACCCTACTAGGAAAACCATGGGGCCATAGAAAACTCTAGCACGTTTCTAGTGCAAACAGAGCATCTTACTAATCTTCAAACGGCCAAGATAAAAAAATAACGCTAACAAGAGAAAAGGGTAGAACTATCAAGGCACTTATATACCATTATAGTGTAGCAAGGTATTAAGTGCTTGGTATTTTGCTCTAGTGGTATATACTTACGTCACATGTTAATAATATTAACAGCCTTGGTATTAAACTGCAGGTCAGTTTCTCGACGCTAAAGAACTGTTATCTAAAGCGGAATTTAACCAATTTTAACAATGTTGCCACCTTACTTATTAATAGTTTTAATTTATATTTAATTTATATAAATAACTTAATATTAATTAAAATTACTTTAAATATTAAAAAAAAATTAATAAAAAAAATAATTATAAAAGTTAATAATATATAAAAATTTATTAAATATTTAATATAATAGTTTTTATTATGTTTTTAAAAGTTATAAAATAAATAAAGTAGTTAAAATATTTTAATATAAAAACGTATAACGTTTTTATTTATTAATATTTATTAAATTTATATTATTTATAAAAGGTTGTAGCTTAGTGGCTTAAAATAATATAATTTTATTAATTAATTTAAAAAAAAAAAGAAGTTTTTTTTTAAAAAGGGCTCCGCTTTTAAGCAGCTAAATACTTGTTCCGGCTTTAATTTAAAACTACTTATTAAACTAAGCTTATTAGCACTTAGCTTATAATATTACCCCTTTATTTATAATAAAACTAACACTTATTAGCTTTTTATAATTAAGTGCTACTTTAAGCTACTAGTTAATATAGCTTATATTTTATTTAAATTATATTATTTTACCGTTTTATATTATTTAATATATTATTACTTTATATTACTTTAGTTTAAATATAAATAAAAAAGTCTCTTTTTATTACTTTATGGTTTTTTTTTTTTTTTTTTTAACTTTTACTTAATCTTATAAATATAGCCCCTTTTTTTTTTCGCGTTTAATATTATTTTTTAAACAAAAAATAAGCTATTTTTACTTATTTTAAATAATAAACAAACTATTTATTTTTTATTTTAATAAGTAATATTTATTTATTAATATTTTTATTTTTTTTTTTATTAATCTTACTTTTTTTTTATTTATTAATTATTTATTAGCTGTATAATCTTTATATATTTTTACCTACTTTTATATTATTAAGCCGATTTTTTTTTACTTAGTCGCTGCTTAATCCTCCTCTTTTTTTTACTATTATAGCTTTTATTAAAGCTAAGCTTAAAGCCATTTATTTATATTTAAATAAACTTTTACATTTATATAAGTTTTTATACTTTAAAATAAGTTTTAATATTTTTTATTTATTTAATAATTATTTATTATTTATTAATATATTTTTTATATAATTATTAATTTATAAACGTTTTATATAAATATTAATAATATATTTTTATTTATAAATTATTTTTTTATTATTAACTTTTTATTAAAAAATAATAAATAATATTAATTTTACGTTAATAATAATAAAAACTTTAATTACTTCTGCTTTGTTATAAATACTTTTAATTTTTTTTTTTTAATTTATATTTTATTTATATTTTATTTTTTTATAACTTTTATATATTAAAAAAATAATTAATATTTTTTAAACTTTTTATAAAGTTTATCTAGCTTTTAATAATTATAATAAAAATAAATTATTATTTTTCCCTTGTTTTATATTTATTAACTTATAATTAACTATTATAAAAACTTAAAAAATTATTAATAAAAACGCTTATTATATTATAAGCTTTTTTTTTATTTAAAAACTATTTATTTATTATTAATACTTTATTTTTTAATATATTTAACCCTTTAAATTATTTAATATTATTAGCTTTTTTTTTATTTTAATATATATTACTAGCTTTTTTATTAATAATAAATAGCTTAAAATTAAATAACATAAAACTAATACTTTTAAAAAAATTATTATAAAACTTTATATTTTTATAAATATTAATAAACAGCTTTTTAATTATTTACTTATTACTTTTAAATAGTTTATTATATTTAAATAGCTTGCTTTTAAGCTACGTGTTAGCCGTATTATTATTAAAAAGTTTTTTATTTTTTAGACCAATAGTTTTAATAATAAAAAAAATATATAACTAAATAATTAACTGTTTATTATTTATATATACGTAGTTTTTTCCTTATTATAATAAAAAGTTTTTTAAGTTTAAGTTAAATAATTAAAAAAATTAACTTTAATATATTATATTAAAAAAACATTTCGTTAAATAACTTTTTATTTTTTTTTTATTTTTTATTTATATTTTATTAAAAATATTATATTAACTTTTTTTTTATTTTAAATAATAAAAATATTAATACTTATTTAAAACGTTATAAAATATTTACTTAATTTTTTATAATTTTAATTTTTATTATGTTTTTTTTTTTTAATTTTTAATCCGTTTTATTTTAAAATATTATTATAACTAGCTTTAAACTACTTTAAAACTTTTATATTTTTAAAATTTTTTAATAACTTTTATATTAATTATTAATATTTTATTTATTTAATTTTTATTTTATAATATTTAAGGCCTTTTTTACCTTTTTTTTACTTGGTTTTTATTTAAAAAATATTTTTAATTTAAAACTTATTCGTTTTTAAAAATATTATTAATAATTAAAAGTTTAGGTTATTTTATAAAAAAAAAAAATCTATTACAGCTTATTATAAAAAATTAATATAAAAACAGTTATATATCCTTTTTAACATATTTAATTTAATTATATAAATATTTATAACTTTTATTACTTTATATTTCATATATAACTAAGCTAATTTTTTAAAAGGTTAATTAATTTAAATATTTTTAAAATTTAATTAAACTTAGTTATTTTTTTTATAATTATTTATAAAAATACACTTTTTATTAGTTGCTTTTTTTATAAGTTATTAAGTTATAGTTATTATTATTTATATAAACTTTTAAACGTTTTTTAACTTTTATATAAACGTTTTTATTAAAGCTTTTAATTTTTAAGCTAATATTAAAAAATGTTTTATTTATTTAATTAATATTATATAATAATTATATTAAATAAAAAAAAAGCTTAGTTTTATAACTAATAAGTTTTTATTATTAATTATTAATATTACTTTTAAAAATAAAGCTATTTAATTTAGTTATATATAAATAATAAAAACCTTAAAATAAGCTAAAACTTTCTAGTTAGCTTTTTTAATAGCTTTATTAATTTTTAAATAATAAATAATACTTAACTTTTATTTTATTTTTATTAATTTATATAAACAACATTAAAAACTATTTACTTAGTTTATTTTTTAATTATTTATAATAACTTTTAAAAATCTATAAAATTTTTAAAAATAATTAATAAATTATTTAATATAAGCTTATATATTTATAAATTTTATAGCTTTAATAATTATTATTTTATTTAATTTATTAATAATAATTATTATAAATAATAAGTTATTTTTTTTTTTTATAAATAAATTTATTATAAAATTAATTAATAACTTATTTTAAAACTATTTTAAAATTAATAAAAGTTTAAAAAGCTTTTACTTTTTTTTTTATTATATGTTTTTTTTTTTATATATATTATAATTACTTATAAAGCAGCGAACTATTTAATACATTTTTAATTAAAAATAGCTCCTAGTTAAAATTATTATTATTTTATCCTGCCTTAAATAACTAACCAGCACTAAATTATAATAATTCTAAATTAAACTAGTTTAAAACAGCTTTTACTTAAGGATTTATATTTATTCTTTATATTAAAAAATATTATTTTCACTTATAACGCACTTTAAAATTATAGCATTTATAGTTTTTTTTTTAATTTATATTATAATAAAAAAATTTTTTTTTTTATTTAATACTACTTAAGCTATTAAAATATAACTTAAGTTTTATTTTATTATTATGTTTTATATATGTTAAAAGTTCTTATATATAAATATTTAATTATTTAACAACAGTTTATACTCCGTTTTTATTACTATTAAGTTCGTTATTTTTATTAACTTTAAAGCTATTTATTTTTTTTAAATTAGCATAAACTTTTTTTTTAAAAAACACTTATTAATTTTTAAAAATAAATTTTATTTCTTTTTAAATAAAACGTTTAACCACTTATTATTAGCTTTTATTTTATATAATAACATAAACTTAAAATTTATAAAAAATTTAGCTTATTATATTTATTTTTTTAATAATTTTTTTATTATTATAAAATATTTTAAATTTTTATAATTTAAAAACATAAAAAAAACTTCTTTTAAGCTTTTTAACTTATTATTTTATGCTTTTATATAATTTATTATTACTAATAATTTTTTATTATAAATTTTATAATTAACCTTATATTTATTTAATTTTCGTAAAAAATATATTATTAAACAAAAAAGTTTTTGCTTATTATATTATAATAAATACCTTTTATATATAACCTTTAAACAGTTTACTTTTAATACTATTAATCTATTTAAATTAAACTACATTAAAATAAGTTTTAAAATAAATAGTTTTTTTAACTATTTAAAAGCTGTTTTTTTTTTACTCCCTTATTAAAACAAAGTTTTTTTTTTTATTAACAAAATAAACAGCGTTATTATTTTTAAATAATTCAGTATAAACTATTTATAAAAATTAATAAACCTTAAAAAGCTTTTTATACCTTTAAACAACTTAAAAGCTTTTTACTTTTTAATAACCCTTACTTTTTTAAAATTTATTTAAATATTTATTTTTACTTTAATAATAAACCTTAAATATTTTATAATTATAACTTTAAATTTATATTTATTAATATTAAAATATAATTTTACTACTTTTAAAACGTTTAATATTTATTTTACCTTTATTATATAGTTTTTTTTTAACTTATTAAACTATATTAACATATTATTTATATAAGCTAATACGAAAATATTTAAAAACAAGCATAAAACTACGTTTATATAACGTTAAAACGTTACAAAAACACTTAACAAGCTAAAAAGTATTATAAACTACTTAAATAATCTAAACTTAGTTTAAAATATTATTTTTTACTTATTTTTTTTTTTAATATAAAGCTTATAAAACGTTGCTCGCATATTTAATTTAATAAACTATTATACTTTTAATAAATTAACTAAAGTTTTTTTAATTAAAAAAAACAAATATTTATCAGCTTTTATAATAATATTTAATATTTTATAATTAACATAAAAACGTAGGCCGCCTTTTAGTTTTTTTATAAAAAGTATTAATACTTTAATTAAAAAGCTATTAACATAAATATAACTTTTATTAAACAGCTTAATTAACATTTTTTATAATATTATTAACTTATTTTTTAATATTTTATAAAAAAGTCCCCAAAAAATTTTTAATTATTTTCCTTTAAGTTTTAAAACTAATAAAATTTTATAATCTATTTTTTTATAATATAAAAGCAGCTTGTCCCCTTTTTTTTTATTAAATAATTAACTTTACATTTAAAGTTCTTTTAATAACTTATTTTTTATTTAAGTTATTTTTTTTAACATTAAAGCTTTTATTATATTTATTAACAAAATAATAAAAAACGTTAAATCTTATAATTTTAAACGTTATAATCGCTTAACCTTAGCTTTAAATATTATACCGCTTAATTAAATAATTTATTAGATTTTCTTAATATTATCCGTTTAAAGCATATATCCTGCTTTTTAAACTTTTATACTTTTTATTTATTTTATATTAAATATATACTTATAAATAATATAAATTACTTTTAATTATTTTATTTAAAGCTTGCTTAAAATAATATTATATTTTAACTAAAATATTATATATGTTAATATTTTTTATTAATACTTATTAATATTAATTTTTATATATATTATTTTATTAATAGTTTATTATTTTATTATAATTTTTTAAAATATTTTTAAATTTATTAAAATATATAATAAATATAAATATTTAATTAACAAATTATTTATTATAATTATATACTTATAACTTTAATTAATTAACGTTTTTATAATTAATATTTTATTATAAATAAAATCTATAATAAATAATATATTATTTATAAACTATTTTAATTTAACTTTTAAGCTTATAAAAATTAAATTTTTTATTAATTTTTATTAATAATTTATAACAAAAGCTATTTATTTTTTAAATTATTTAAACCCTTTATTTTTTTTAAATTAATAAACATAATACTTATTATTTTTATTTTAATAAAACGCTATATTAATATTAAAAAGCATTTCTTAATAAAATATTCTAGCTTATTACACTTAAAATATAACCTTTTTATTTTTTACTTTATTATTTCATCCTTAAAGGCTTATCAAGCTTTAAGCTTATAATAAGCTAAAAACAAGCTTATAACTTTTACGCTTATTATAAAAGTATTTTTTTTAACATTTATTAAAATAAAAGATTATATAACCCTTGCTTTTTTAAAGCTTTTTTTTTATATAATTTAAATATTAAAATATTTTTTACTTTTAAAACAGCTTATTATTATTATTACTTTATAAATTTAACTAATATAATCTTTAAAAAGATTTTTCATAATAAACTTATTAATTAACTAATTATTAAATACTTTTTTTAAAATAATAAGCTTTATAAAGTTATTTTATAACATGCCGCTAGTTTTTACTAAGGTTTTTTCTTAATTAAAAAAAAACTTTAAAAACTATTATTTTTTATTTTATTTTATTTTAAACAGCTTTTAAGCTATTTTTTTTAAACAATTTATATTAAAATAATAATTATAAAAATATTATATAAACTTAATTAAGTTATAAAACTAAAAATAACTTTTTATAATAAAAAACAATAATATTATTACTTTAATAATACTTTTAAACATTTTATTAATTATATAAAATTTATTATAATTTCTATTAATAAACTTTATATTTTAATTTAATTTATATTTTATAGTTGTTTTTTATATAAAAAATCTTATATAATTCTTTATAAACTTTTTAAACTATTATAAAGGCTTTTTTTTTAATTTATTAAACACTTTATTTATTTATAACTAGCTCCTTTTTTATATTATAGCTAAAGTTATTATATTAAATAAAAAAAAAATATTTATTAAAATAACACATATTTAAAAAACAAATAAAAATACGTTGCTTAATAATTAAACATTAATTTTAATTATTATATTAAAATATTAAAATAAATCGTTTTAAATACTAATTATTAATATTAAAATAAAAATATTAATAACATTTATTTAAATATTTATTTTTTATTATAAAATATTAAGCAGCACTTAAATTACTTATTTTTTAGTTCTTTAAAGTAGCTTTTTATTTATTATTAATTTTTTTTTATTATATAGCTTAATAGTTATATATTTATTACTTTAGAAATTAATTAAATAAAATTAATTAATATATAAAAAGTTATAGCTTAATAGCTTAAAATAATATAATTTTATTAATTAATTTAAAAAAAAAAAAAAGTTTTCTTTTAAAAAGGGCTCCGCTTTTAAGCAGCTAAATACTTATTCTAGCTTTAGTCCAGAACTACCTGCTAAGCCAGGCTTACCAGCACCTGGCCTATAATATTATTAATAATTATTTATAATAAATTATAACAACCTACTTTATAAATAATAAATATATATAAAGGATTATTAAGGTATGTTTTAAAAGTAAGTTTAACATAAAAATTAATTTAAATAATTTTAATTATTAAATTATTATTAAGCTTACGTTTATATATAATAAAATATATATTTAAATTAAATAATAAAAAATAAAAAATTATAATTAAAAATA